>JASDQU011104744.1:11134-30072 GCA_032191745.1 Picea mariana
GGGGGGGGGGGAATTCATCATTGTGGGGGTTTGCTCGTGATTCTTACCATGCTCCCCACTCACGCATGCACTCAGACTGAGCATTCATGTAGCCAACCATTTCATCCATCGTTGACCACTACAACCTCTGAAACCTGCAAACTCGTGAAGCTAACCCATTTTTCCTGTGAAGCACAACATGACTGTGCAGTTCCTGAGCCAGATTGCACCCTAGCCATTTTGTTGTTGCTACCCACGTTTTCTCTGGACTGGTGTGGCTTGTTGTCATTACCAGAGCCCATACCCAATTTTGCTACTGTGGTTACACATTTTACTTATGAGATGGATAGAAGAAGAAGGTTATCATGCCTGTGGTTTTGAAGAGGCGGTTTGTCAGGCCCGTGGATTGAAGAAGCAGGTTGTCAGGCCTATGAGAAACTCTCTCCAGGTGAGAGAGATTGTTGGGGAAGTGATTTATCTTGGAGGGAGTCCAGCAGCATCTACAGAGCTCTGAGAATTCCTAATCTGGCTTGTTGTTGAAGCCCTTGAAGGGAAGTGGAGTAGTTGATGGACTGTGGAACAGTGAAGGTGTATATTCTCGAGGTGGGACATGCATGTGGGGAATGAGAGTCTGTCAGCAGTGGGTGTAAGTAGGATCCTGGGAGGGAATCCCTCATGTTACACTATGCAACTTTCCATAGTCTCGGCCTAGCCTAGGTTTCCCTTTACCCTGGGTGGAGTTTAGTCCTAGCTCAGGGGTGAACCTATGATGATAGTTTGGAGTAGCATGGTCTAAGGCTGGGAGGTTCGTGGAAGTTCTACACGCAATTGATGGTCTTCTGATAAAAAGATAAGTACCAATTCTATGTTAATTTGTATGATGTATATCATGTACATGTCTTTATATTTATAAGAATGGCATGTGTTGTTGCATGTATGTTTTACTATGATTTCTGCATTTAATTTGTGTACTAGTAGAATTCATATTAGTTGTTTAATTTTATATGTATGATGTTTCGCAAAGAGCTATGTTTTCCATAGCCTAGCAAGTCTATGCCTGGGTATGGACAGTTTTGATTATCAAAACTGAGTGAGCAGTTTTTTTTTGTATTTATTTTAAGTGGCATGACCCAGCTTGGGTGGCAGAGTATGTTACAAATTGGTATCAAAGCCTAGTTTTCGAAACTAAGCATGATTTGGGTCGTGTAAGTGGATTTTGAAACAAACGTTTCAAAGAATTAAAATTACAAAGTGCCAGGAGGGCGCTGAGGGAACACCTTAGTTGTGTTCAGAAGCTTGGGAGGTATAGCAGTTTGATCAACCATGGAAACCGTGGTATTGGTCCATAAATTTTAAACTTGGGTCATAGGATCTATTCAGAAGAAGACAGATCCCTCATAATCATCAGATCTGGAGAAGGTGTAGGACATTCAACCATCAAGTCCTTCAGACTTCATTACTTTGGCTAGTTTTTAAGTTTTTGTTGAGAAAGGAGCCAAAGCACGAAGCTCTGAAGTCTCGGATTGACTCTCAACCGTAGATCCTTTGGGAGGAGGAGAGTCGTTGGATTTACCCAAGTGGTTCAATGGTTCGGTGTTTGGGGAAATCCATTAGAGATTGTGTGGATAAGAAACTGTCGAAGTCTCGAAGCTACGGGAAGCAATTGTTCGGTAGTCGACAGTTCAACAGTTTTGAAAAAGTGTCGATGAGAAGAAATTGTCGAAGTCCCAAAGCTATGGGAAACAATTGTTTGGTAGTGGGAAGTTCGGGAGTTTTGAAAATGTACAGATGAGAAGAGATCTTTCGAAATTCCAAAATCATAGAACATTGGGGTGACGTGGAATTGATGGGTAGTTCGACAATTTTGAAAAAGTGTCGATGAGAAAAAACCGTCGAAGTCTTGAAGTGTCGGATATGACGTGGCATGATGACATCACCCAGGGTGACATGGACCTACCCTAATTCTGCCATGTGTCACTTGTTTTTTTACTTTTGATAGACCCTTAGTACCGATTGGGACCTGACACATGTCACTCGACGGTGGGGCCACATGACACCACCTTGATTGATGACAATTGTACTATGTGGACCCTGGAAAAATTAAGGGGTTCGGGAATTCGACATTATGAGGAAATAATGGACGATGAAGGAAGAACTTTCAGATCTCCAAAGTCTTGGAGTCCCAAAGTTTTGAATTCACGAAGCACCGAAGTGACGTGGCTTGATGACGTCACCTGGGGTGACGTGGGAACACAAGATGCATGCCACGTGTCAGTGTGTTTTGTACTTTTAAAAGACTAATTTTTCTAGTTAGAACTTGACACATGTTACCCCTCATATTGGGCCATGTGTCCACTTCTTGGGATCTACCATGTAGCACCCCTCTAGCGTGTGGTTGTTGACTAGATCAACGGATAGAAACGATTATGGAAATCCAAAGGTGAATTAATGAAGGAGTTACTTCACCTTCCGCAATCCATCGGGATCGTAGATCTCCATTAGGATAGTATATCAAGGATGTATATGATTCTCAATCCATCATACATATTTCCATTGCAGAATTTGGGGTCATTGTTAAACCTCAAGCATGTTCAAGGTCCAAAATCGACCAGGACCGTCGATCTTAAAGTGATTGATAGATTAACATTTTTCTTAGTTTCTGGAATTGGAGTCATTCTCGGCCATCCGTTGACAGGTGAATGTTGACCATAGATCTCATCCCTTCATGGTTTCGACATTCGACAATTTGGAAGGCAACGCATGATGGAGCTTTAGAACTCTCGAAGCTCGGAATTCTAGAGATCTTGTTGACTGTTGATCTAAACAGGGAATGAGGACCCTCGATCATACATCCTCTGAGTATTCGGAATTTCGATGTTCAGGATAAATCAATGTGGAAGCTATAAGAATCTCTGAAGCCGAAGCTCCGAAGAAGCAGTTGTTCGGAAGATTCACCACTTCGACGTTTAGTGGAAATGAGGTGAGGTGAAAGGAAAACCTTCGAAGCCTGAAGTTATGGAGCCCCGGAGGCCTGAAGCATAGGGTAAGCACCTATCTGTTAGTGCTAGGTCACAGCCTGTGGTCACATGAGATGAGGGGGCCGAAGAAAAAGGGTTGGTGCTCGAAATTTTTTTTAAGAAAAAAAAGGGCTTAAAGAAGGAGCCCGTGAGGTTTTTGATTTGTACAGACCTACACTAAATGAAGTATATAAGACCTGTAAACCTGAAGAGAGGATACAAAATGGATCCAAGGGCCAATTTGGCTCTGAGATGAAAGAATCCATGTTCAGGGATTGCATCACTGAAAAGACAAATTGTTCAAATATCCATAACTTTCTGCTCAAAACTCAAAATTAAGAATGGAAGTAGGCATTGGAAAGGTATTGAATAGTAGAAGATAATTGTTCACTCAGTAATTGGATCTGAACAGTCAATTTCTTAGGAAATAAATAGAAAATAAGTCTAGTATATTAATGAATCAGAATGGTTCGTGCTTTCATGAAATTAGTGAGAATATTTAGCTTGAAAAAGTTATGTTGGTTGCACATTTTTGCAGAATCAACAGCTTCCATAATAGAGCATAGCTATCACTAAGTTTGGAGATATGGATGATACATAGATAGTCTACATCCAAGAAGATGAAATCAGAGGGATGAATGTCCATTTGGGTATGGAAGGAACCAACTCCAATGGACATGGAGGAGGAAAGGAGAAAGACATAAATCTAGTTGAGACCCTTAGAAAATTGTAGACAGATGTCCAGAGTCACAAGGATGATAATGAAAGGCTTATGAAATCCAAAGAGAAATAGAAAGATTTCAATATGAATCTAATGAAAATCCTAGACAAAATTGAAAAGAAGTTGGATAAGGAGAGTGGCTCTAGCAAATCAGGAAGCCACGGGACCCCTGAGGGAAAAAGAAGATCAAGGAGTGATAACAGACATCACCATCACTCCCAAAGGCATTCCAACAGGAGAGCACACATCAGCTCAAGTTCATTCCCTGTCAGGAAGCATCATAGGAGGTCTGGGGTGTATGAATTGAAAGGATAAATGAACAAGATCAAACCTCCTACTTTTTATGGAGCACACAAGAAAGATGAAGATGTCGAGACATGGTTTTTAGGCATGAGGAAGTACTTCCAATTGCATAACTATTCTTCTCGTGCAGAAGGAAGAATTTATATTTATCAGTTGAAAGGAAAGGCACCCATGTGGTGGGATCAGCTTGTGCAAGTGCAGCACATCAGAGAGAAAAATGTGACTTGGAAGGAATTCAAGAAGCATTTTGAGAAGAAATACTTAACCAAGAGGTATTGGGACAAAAAACATGAAAGAGTTCTTTGAACTCAAACTGGGGAGCATGACCATTGATGAGTATGAAAGGAGATTTTTAGAACTGTTGAAGTATGTCTCCTTCATCAAGGATGAGACAGTTAAGATCCAAAGATACCTAAGTGGGCTACCATCTTTCATTAGTGATAAAATTCAGTATGATGATCCTAAAACCTTAGAGGAAACCATAAGGAGAGCCAAGTTTTTATATGATCAGCATAAGGGAAATCCTAATTTCCAAAGAGCTTGGGAAGACAAGAATAAGTTTAAGAGGGAACAGAGGTAGAAGGGGAACAAGCCATCATTTTTCAGAAATAGTCCTCAAGGAAAACCATCTTTTAGAGAGCACATAATGGTTGAGGTAGTTGGGAAAAGGCCAAGGCAAACACCCATTCAATGTTGGGGTTGTAAAGGAGACCATAAGTATAGATATTTTCCTCACAAAAGTGACAAAGTGAGAGTTGTCCACAATGTACAACAAGAAGAAACAATGGAGGACATGGGCAGAAGTGTCCAATGATCTATGCATCCCTGAACAACAAGCAAGCAAAATTTCAATCACACATGATTGAAGCAGAAGGTATGATCAATAACCATGCCTTTACTATTTTAATAGATTCAGGAGCTTGTCATAGCTATATAGATCCTAAGGTAGTGGAAAGATTGAAATTGCCAAGAAGCAAGCATGGAAAATCTTGGTTGGTGTAGTTGGCTACATGAGTCAAGAGAAAAGTTGTTGAGCTGGTTAAATCATGTCGAGTGGACATGAATGGGCTAAGTACCAAGGCATATTTGAACATCCTACCATTGGGTTCATATGACTGTCTAATTGATATCGATTGTTTGGAACAACACCATGTCGTCTTAGACTGTCATAAAAAGGAATTTACTTTCCCGAACGAGGAAGGGAACCCAAGAACATTCCAAGGAATTCCTAGGGTAGTTACTGTCTGAGAGATCTCAGCAATGTAGTTGAAGAAGTGTTACAGGAAGGGATACCAAATATTCACAGCTCATATGGAGGAAGAACCTAAGGATAAGGTGCAAAATCTAGAGGATCACTCAGTCGTGAAATATTTTGAGAATGTGTTCAAGGAAATACCATGATTACCTCCTAAAAGAGATGTTGATTTCTCTATAAACTTAATGCCTAGAGCAGCTCCAGTATCTAAGACTATGTACCAGATGAGTACTCCAGAGTTGAAGGAACTACAAATGCAGCTTGAAGAAATTTTGAAGAAGGGGTATACATGCCCAAGTGTGTCACCTTGGGGTGCCCCAGTTTTATTTGTGAAGAAGAAAGATGGGGCGTTGAGGTTGTGTATTGACTTCAGAAAATTAAACAAAGTGACTATAAAGAACAAGTATCTTTTGCCAAGGATCGATGATCTCTTTGATCAGTTAAAGGATGCAAGGATATTCTCAAAGATTGGTCTCAGGTCAGGATACCATCAAGTAAGGATCATAGATGAAGACATCAGCAAGAACGCCTTTAGGACAACGTATGGTCATTATGAGTTCACAGTGATGCCATTTGGGTTATCAAATGCACCAGTTGTTTTCATCTGCTTAATGAATAATGTTTTCCAGGAATACTTAGACAAGTTTGACATTGTCTTTTTGGATGACATCCTTGTATATTCCAAGTCGGGAGAAGAACATGAGAATCACTTGAGTATGGTGTTACAAGTGCTAAGAGAGCATTAGTTGTATGCCAGATTGAGAAAGTTCTTATTTTATAAAAACCGAATTCACTATTTGGGGCATATCATATCCGAAGAAGGGATAACAATGGACCCTAAAAATATCAAGGCCATTAAAGGGTGGACAAAACCTAAGAATGTGATAGAAGTCAGATCCTTCATGGGTCTAGCTGGCTACTACAGAATATTCATTGCATGTTTTTCGAGGATTGCTCACCAAATCACTTCCTTGCAAAGGAAGGGGGTGAAGTTTCAATGGACAATAGAATGTGAAAAGAGCTTCCAACAATTTAAGAAGTTTTTAACTAGTGCTCCAATTCCAAGGATTGTTGATTCGAGTGAAGATTTCATGGTTTGCATAGATGCATGCAAAGAAGGACTTGGTGGAGTCCTTGGTCAAAATTGGTTTGTGATATGTTTTGAATCCATAAAATTGAAAGAGCATGAAAGGCTCTATGCCACTCATGATTTGGAGTTGGAAGCCATAGTGCACACCTTTAAGAAGTGGAGGAACTACCTCACGGGAAAGAGGTTTGAGCTGAGAACATATCATAATGGTTTGAAATACCTGTTTAATCAACCAACTTTAAATGTTAGGCAGAGAAAATGGTTGGAATTCCTCTGTGAGTATGACTTTGATATCAAGCACATCAAAGGAAAAGAGAACAAAGTGGTTGATGCACTCAGCAGGAGAGTGCATGAATTGCATGATGCGACCATTAGCATGTATCAAACTGATCTTAAAGGCATAATTTATGAGGTTGCAAAACTAGATTTGCGGTACATAGAGTTGGTAACAAAATTACAGCAAGGGAAAATGCAACATAAAATTGAAGATTATGAATTGGGAAATTATTGGAATTCTCTTGTACAGGAACATAATTTATGTACCCAATTCTCATGAATTAAGGAGTACGATTTTGAAAGAGATGAATAATGTACCTTATGCGGGACACCCAGGATATCAGAAAACAGTTGCACCAGTTAAGAGACAATACTATTGGCTAAGCATGAAGAGGGAAATCACTGAGTACATTGTTAAATGTTTGGAGTGTCAAAAGGTCAAGGTTGAGCATAGACACCCAGTTGGATTGTTGTAGCCATTGCCCATTCTTGAGTAGAAGTGGGAAGTGGTGACAATGGATTTCATAACCAAATTTCCCAGAACAAGCAAGCAACATGATGCTATCATGGTGGTGGTGAACAGGATTACTAAAGTTGCCCATTTCATTCCTATGAAGGTTACTCACAAGGCAACCAATGTTGCTGATATTTATATGAGGGAAGTAGCACATTTGCATGGCATACCCAAGACAATTGTGTCTAACAGAAACCTAAATTTTACCTCAAAGTTCTTGAAATGAGTATTCAAATGGTTCAGAACAAAATTGAACTTTAGCACAACTTATCATCCCGAGTCTGATGGGAAAACAAAAAGGGTGAACCAAGTGATACAAAATATGCTAAGGATGTATGTGATGGACAAACCATATAAATGGGAATATTATCTACACTTGGTAGAATTTACCTACAACAATGGGTACCAAGCATCACTGAAGATGAGTCCATTTGAGGCACTTCATGGCAGAAAGTGAAACCCACCAATAACCTGGGACAACCCAGCTGATAGAGCAGTGATTGGGTCGTAGTTGCTCAGGGAAATGGAAGAGAAAATGTTGAAGATAAAACATAATTTAAAGGTTTCCCAAGACAGGCAGAAAAGCTATGTTGACAAGGGCGGAACTCACGAGGAATTTAAAGTGGGTGATCATGTTTTCTTGAAGGTGAAGGCCAACAGAAGTTCCTTGAAGTTGGGAAATTGTTCCAAGTTGGCAGCCAGATATTGTGGGTCGTTTGAAATCCTAGAGAGAATTGGACTAGTAGCTTACATGCTTGCATTACCTACATCTATGATTATTCATAATGTATTCCATGTATCATTTCTCAAGAAATATATACATGATGTTAATCATGTTATTGATTGGAATGTGATTCTGGTGGAGTAAGGAAGTGATTTTCAAGTGCATCCGATACGCATTTTGAACCAGAAAATCAGACAGCTCCGGAATCAAGTCATAGGGCTTGTAAAGGTCCAATGGACCCGGTATGATCCTAAGGACGCAACTTGGGAGAATGAAGATGCTATGCGAGCAGAATACCCACATATTTTTTAATATTTTGGAAATATTGTTGATATTATGTAAGTAAGATGCACTAAGGATAGTGCATAAATAAGGGAAGGGGATTGTAATACCCCAAGGTTGATCCCCCGCTAAATTGTAATGATGGTTAATGATGTTTATAGGTTGGTGATCTGGATTTTGTATATGTATATACTCACGTCATAAATATAATTACATCATTGTGTGTAGACCAACCACGAAGAAAGAGTTATGGGGGACTAAGCTCCACTCAGTAGGGAAAGGAATGGGGCTGAGAGGTTGGGGAAAAGGAGAGGGTTTATTGCCAAGGGAATATTATAATGTATTTTCCTAAAATACTAAATTTTGGGAAATAACCACAATTGTCCTAAGTTCCTTTAGGGAAAGGAACAAACTCCANTTTTATGTGTGTTGGGGGGGGGGATCCATCATTGTGGGGGTTCGCTCACGATTCTTTCCATTCTCCCCACTCATGCATGCACTCAGACTAAGCATTCACGTAGCCAATGATTTCCTCCATCGTTGACCTCTCCAACCTATAAAACCTGCAAACCCGTGAAGCTAACACATTTTGCATGTGAAGCACAACACGACTGTGCAGTGCCTGAGCCAGATCACACCCTAGCCATTTTTTTGTTTCTACCCACGTTTTCTTTAGACTGGTGTGGCTTGTTGTCATTACCAGAGCCCATACTCGATTTTTCTACTATGGTTACCCATTCGACTTAGGACATGGACAAAAGAAGAAGGTTTCCAGGCCTGTGGTTTTGAAGAGGCAGGTTGTCAGGCCCATGTATTGAAGAAGCAGGTTTTTAGGCCTGTGATCAACTCTCTCCAGGTGAGAGAGATTGTTGGGGAAGTGATTTCTCCTAGAGGGAGTCCAACAACAACTACAAAGCTCTGATAATTCCTGATCCAACATGTTGTTGAAGCCCTTGAAGGGAAGTGGAGCAGTCAATGGATTGTGGAACAGTGAAGGTGTATATTCCCGGGGTGGTACAAGCATGTGGGGAATGAGATTCTGTGATTGGTGGGCGTAAGTAGGCTCCTAAAAGGGAATCCTTCATGTTGCATTGTGCATATTTTGGTAGTCTCAGCCTAGCCTAGGATTCCCTTTACCCTGGGTGGAGTTTAGTCCCAACTCAGGGGTGACCCTCTGCTAATAGCTTGGGGAAGCATGGTCTAAGGCTAGGAGGTTCCTGGAAGGTCTACACGTAGTTGGTGGTCTTCTCATAAAAATATAAGTACCATTTTCTATGTTAATTTGTATGTTGTGTATCATGTACATTTATTTATATTTATAAGAATGGCATGTGTTGTTGCATGTATGTTTTATTGTGATTTCCGCATTTAATTTGTGTATTAGTAGAATTCATATTAGTTGTTTAAGTTTATATGTATGATGTTCCACAAAGAGCTATGCCTTCCATAGCCTAGCAGGCCTATGCTTGGGTATGGACAATTTTGGTTATCAGAACAGAGCGAGCAATTTTTTTTTTGTATTTATTTTAAGTGGCATGACCCATCCTGGGTGTCTGGGTATGTTACAAATCCAATGCCCATCTCTTTAGTACCTCTAATCCCCTACATTTCTACATCCAGGCATTCATTACTTATCACAATAAAATCTATCCATAATCCCCATAGGAACACATTCCATCTATGATAATTTCTCTCATTTCAATCTTGGTGATTAACTTTGTGGCGATATGGAAATTAGAACAATTGTGAAGATTCTTGGTAGTCCTAATTGGGGTCCTAAGGCTTGTGTTAAGAATCCCAAATGAAATAGCTAGTTTCTCATTGTGACATGACAACATTTCTTCCTTAAACTCCTCCTCCACATCATGTAGCATAATATTTGTGTGAGGAACATAACCGAACTCTTTATCTTCTTAATCATACTCTATGAAGTCACATATATTTCCTCATATGGAGAGTGTGATTTGTCTCCTATAAATAATGAATGAACCTTGTTGTTTCCATCAATCTAGCTTCCCCATGTGTCTTTTTCAAGCCCCAATATTTCAACAATTGTCTCATTTTCATGATGTCATGCCCACCTACCTACAATAGCAAAGATGTTTGAAATTAATACATAATATCCAACATTTTTCAGGTTCCAATTCAAATAGACGACGTGCAACATATCCCCCTATCTCAATATTGCAATGAAGTCCACAAGCACCAATCAAGACCCCCCACACACTAGTATATGGTTCAACGTGCATATTTTTAATGAAGTCATGTGCCTTATATAGATTCCCTATGTTGAACTTATACTTATACTGAGAGGGGGGTGGTGAATCAATATAAGATACTTTTTCCTTTAAATGATAATTCATCAATCATTTATTAACTTTAAAACAGTAAATGCATGTAAACTCAAATCATGGTACACAAAGTTTAATTTGGAAACTCTTGTAGGAGAAAACCACAAAAAATTATCATTATAAATGTTTGTAGGCACCAACCTACTGTTACAAATCTTGTAGGAACCAACCTACTAGAGACACCAATATCTTCAGCTAAGCACTAACTCAACACAAAATTGTGTAGGTGCCAACCTACTAAAGACACTAATCTCCTCGGCTGACCACCAACTCAACAAGATATTGTGTAGGCACCAACCTACTAGAGACACAAGTATCCTCAGTTGAGCACCAACTCAGTAAGACTTGTATCGGTATCAATCTAAGATATTCATACACATAGTACTTTTGACTTCACTTGCATGCTTAATACTTCATGCATTTCACAACATTATCATACCCTTAAATTTCATGCTCCAATGCCTCTCCTTGCTTCATACCCTAGACATAGATTCAAATCCTAGTGAAATTTAGCCTTTATTCCCTAGTGAACCTCATAGCATCATTCCCAAAACATAATTCCATACTGCAGCATCAAAACCTCAAAAAAATTCACTTTGCAACATCGTAGATCTTAGTCCTTCATAGCGCACCCTTAAAACTCCAAGAAAACTCATCTTGCACTCTTTTAGACCCCAAGAATACTCCATGTGTCCTAGTGTGCACCTTATATCTCTTATGCGCACTTGTACTTTCTATTCTTGCTTGGATACTCTTCAAATGCACACATCTATCCTATATTTATAGTGTTTCTACATTCACTTATGGGACCGAACTGTAAAACTGGTTGGGTCAAAATATACTTTCTTTATGGGTTGACCCAACAAAATCTTTCACATCTCCTCATTCCTATGGAGTTAGAGGGAGTGCCATATACCGTTGGAAACACCTTGGAATAAAATTTTCAACCGTATATCCTATGCTCCCATTTGAGATAGATATTTGGAGTAAAAAGGCCTTCAAAGATAGGGTATCCAAACTGAGCATCAAAAATCCAAAAACAATATTTCCAACAATATCCATCTTGCAATCTTTATCTTGGAAATTTTTATTCTCCCCCTGTCTTTGACATCAATGAAAACAATATTTCCAAGAATACCCCCCTTTGTCATTGGTGGAAACCTTTAGTCAATTCCGTGATATTCCCCTTATCTGCAATTTCTTTCTCTTTCTGCAACTTCTCCCCCTTTGACATCAATGGAAAAGGGTTGCTCCCCCTGAGTGTGTGCTTCCCTTTACTGATGAAATGAGATGGATATCACTCCTAGATTATGTCTGAGATATTCAAAGGTGTCTTTTGGAATGTGTTTGTTAAAAATATCTACAACTTGTTCATTGGTGTAAATGTATTCCAACTTTTGTTTACTTGTCCCATACAACATTTTTCTCCTTGACTTCATTGAGAACATATACATTGCTCGGGGTTATGCTTACATTTTCTACTAATCTTCCTAAACTTTTTTTCCTTATCTCACATCCTTTAGAATGAAATGTGAGGTTGTAACTTTGATCACATCGTTCGGGGTTATGCTTGTATTTTCTACTAATCTTCCTAAACTTGTTTTCCTTATCTCACATCATTTAGAATGAAATGTGAGGTTGTAACTTTGATTACACATTTTACTGACACTTAGAAGATTGTGTTTTAACCATTCAACATACAAAACATTATGTTTTTTAGTCTTTCCATTATCAAGACTAACAATACATTTTCCAACTATCCTTGCAGAAGCATTATCTCCAAAGGTAACGCTACCTCATTTTTCTTCCTTTAGGGTGAGAAATTTGTTTTGATTCCCTATCATGTGTTTTGAACATCCACTATCAATGTACCATTGGCTTCCTTTTTCTTTCCAAATATGAAAATCAAGGGACATTGAATATGTTCTCATCCTTATGCTTCATAAGGCATAGTTTGTTCCATCAAACAACAAAGACCTATTTGTGGAGAAACCTTCTTTACCAGCCATGTGTGCTCTTGATATCTACCTTCCAGTGGTTAGACTGTTTTTGAAGAAACCCGCTCTGATACCAATTGTTGAACTTATGTTTATATTGATAAGGGGGGTGAAACAATATAAGATAACTTTTCCTTTAAATGAGAGTTCATCAATCATTTTTTAACTTTAAAACAATATGTGCATGTAAACTCAAATCACAATACACAGATTTTAAATTAGATACCCTTATGGGAGAAAACCACAAAAAATTATCTTTATAAATGTCTATAGGCACTAACCTGTTGTTATAAATCTTGCAGGCACCAACTTACTAGAGACACCAATCTATTTAGTTGAGCACCAACTCATAAATATATTGTGTAGGAACCAACATACTGGAGACACCAAACTCCTCAGTTGAGTACCAAATCAACAAGATATTGTGTAGGCACCAACCTACTAGAGACACCAATCTTCTCAGTTGAGAACCAACTTAGTAAGATATTGTGTAGACACCAACCTATTGGAGACACCAATCTCCTCAGCTAAGCACCAACTCAGTAAGACTTGTATAGGTATCAATCTAATATATTCATACACAAAATACTTTTGACTTCACCTACATGCTTCATATTTCATGCATTTCACAACATTATCACACCCTTAACTTTCTTTCTCCAGCACCTCTCCTTGATTCATACCCTAGACATAGCTTCAAACCCTAGTTAGATTTAGTCTTCATTCCCCAGAGAACCTCATAGCATCATTCTGAGAATATAATTCCATTGTGCAACATCACAACCTCAAAACAACACACTTTGCAACATCATAGACCTTAGTCCTTCATAGGGTACCCTTAAAACTCCAATAAAACTCTTCTTGCGCACCTTTAGACCCCAAGAATACTCCCCATCTCCTCTTGCACACCTCAGATCACTTCTGCGCACTTGTACTTTCTCTTCTTGCTTGGATACTAGTGCACAATTATCCTGTATTTATAGTGTTTTTGCGTTCACTTATGGGGTTGACTTGTAAAACTAGTTGGGTCGATCTGTATTTTCTAGTTGAGTTTAATTGACAAAGTATTTCATATCTCCTCATTACTATGGAGTTAGAGGGACTGCCATATACCATTGGAAAGGTCTCGGAATAAAATTTTCAACCATATATCCTATGCTCCCATTTGAGCTATATCTTCATATTAAAAATGCCTTCAAAGATAGGGTATCCAAACTTAGCATCAAAAATACAAAAACAATATTTCCAACAATATCCATCTTGCAATATTTATTATGGACATATGTAGTCCCGCCCTATATTTGACATCAATGACAACAATATTTTCAACACCCTACTCATCCTAAAAGGTCAACCATACATGTATAATTCTCCACCTTGGGTACAGTGCAATAATGTTGAGTCATTGAACCAAATAATTGTCAAGTTCAATTCACGAGGCTAGCATGGTTGCATGTAAATAAATAAAAATAAAATTCATATATGTAAGTTTTGTGCCTAATTATTGCATATAGAAAAAAAATCAAGGGCATATTTTCCAAGTCCATTCTTCCCATAAACTCCAATCATTGCACTCCATGAAATCACATTTTTCTTGGACATTTTATCAAACCACATATGTGCAATATTTATGCTTCCACATTTAGTATATAGATCCATAAGAATAGTACCCACAAATTCATCTAAATCACATCCACTTTTAATCATGTAAGCATGGGATTCAGTCCCTTGTTATAGAGCTCCTAAATGTGCAGATGATGGCATCATAGATGCCATGGTTACCGAGTTGGGTATAACATACTCAATTGCATTTGATGAAATAATACCAAGGCTAGATAGGAATGTCCATTTTGTACATAAGTGACATTCATTACATTCCATGAGACCACCTCTCTTAGACAGTGTATTTAATAATTGGTGTTCTACCTTTAGCTCATTACTCTTGGTATACATTGGGATAAGATAAAATGCTTCAAGAGTATTAGAGTCAAAAATTTAAACTATAAAAAAAAAATGATTACATTTATTAAAGGTACAATGCAACTAGTTTTTTTTAAATGGTTGAGACTATTTCTAACTTTCATTTATAGTAAAGGGCCTAACTTGGATGCAATTACTGGTTTTGGGAGAATCAATTGCTTATAGCTAAAAGAGCACTAGTGGTTAATGGCTATATATTTATTTCTACATTATTTACCCCTTGTTGGAATATGAATGGAAAAACCATAGGCCTTGATGAATGTTTGTTTCTTTCATTGTCATAACTCATCTTTTCTATGGGCCATTTAGTGATTCTCTTGGTCTTGAATAATGTGGGATCAAGTGCTTATTATTATATTTTCATATGCATGTTGCCATGTAGGTGTTATCAAAGAAGAGATTATTCATAGGTGCCAAATAGAATGTCATAGATTTAGCTTTTTACACATTTTATTTGTTCAGAAATATAGACTTTATCTTGAAGGCTAAGTGAATTAGCCCAAAAATAAAGTGGGATAAACTCTTCCCTGGAGAAATTGCATAAGTAAATGTAGGTTCAATGAGTGTTCTTGGAAGGATTGGAAGGCTTGGCTTGCAAGCATTTGTTGAATTTGGTCAAACATCACCTTAGACATTCCAAGGTGTAAGTTCTAACTTTTTAAACAACTTAGGGTTTGGACAACTAGTGATAAACAATCATTATGGTGTACTTTAGGGATTTCGTAGTGGTCTCAAGTTGAAGTAATTAAATTATTCACAACATAATATTTATACGAGAATGATATAGTTTTAATAAATGATACATCTATAGGAATTTCATTGTTGCCACAACTCTCGACAATTGTTGTGGGTCTAGGACACTTAGACCATTTGCATGGAACAAATAACAATTTAGGATTGAATCTACACAATAATGTATTGATGCTAAAGTTATTACAATATTAATGTCAACAACAACATTATATTCTTGCACCGTTGTCACGCCATTATTTGCATGGAACAAATAACAATTTAGGATTGAATCTACACAATAATGTATTGATGCTAAAGTTATTACAATATTAATGTCAACAACAACATTATATTCTTGCACCGTTGTCACACCATTTTGGTGCACAAATACATGGCCAACATGTTCTAGATCTACCATCTTCTAGTGTTTTAGGTCAACAAACACTTCCTAATACTTCGTTTACCATAGGCAATGCAAAAATGAACATGAACAATAGTGACCTTATTCGTCTTGGTTCAAGACAACTAAATATCATAATACTGAAGAGTATAATTTACTAGCACATGCATGTAATGCATACTTTGGAATTCAAATGATGGAATATGTTAATCATAGTATTAATGTTATGCCAATAAACAATATTTTTCTACCAAGATTTATCATTGCATTTACCCGATTGTTTGATGGGGATGAATGTGTAATGAGTTTTATAGGGGCGAAAAATCCCTAGGAAGGCTCCAAAACTATTCAATTCCCAATCTTAAAGAAGTTTTGGTTTGAATTCGAACAATTTGAATGGCTTTGCTCCAAATTTAATGCAAGGTAATGTACATGGTTGACAAGTGCCAAAAGATGTTTTTGATCAATATTTGGGACCAATAGTGACCCCTACCCAGAATCCACATTATACCCAAACTCCTTTTGGATCTTAGTGCTTGAATATTTCTACAATACAAGATCATGTTTCGAGTGAGAGTCTTAGATTTTCAAGAAGGGGATCAAATTTTCCCAACAAATTAACAATATCAAATGATGGAAGAGGAATATAAAATATGCACCATGTCAAAGTGATCAATCCAAATTTGATAGTGGGATGATATTAAAGGGTAAAGTATTAGACTTAATGGTAAGTTATACAATTCATGGTGAATTATTCTACGCAGTTGGCCACATTGAGCCCCCTTATGAAAATTATATTCTCAAACAATTTAAATTTTTGGCATTTTATGTTTTTAGTAAGAACCTATAAACATGTAATACCCTCTTTGTCCATTATTTTTTATTTGCAACATCCATTTTGGTAGTTTTTTTTGTGAAGCTATGGTAAGGGTATTTCATGTATTTTGGTTTATGTAGACACATTTGTTTCTTTTAACAATGAATATGCATAATATAACTATGAGAAAATGACAAAAACTATATAAAATTTCATGCCAGTTTTTTGTTTACTAGGGATTCTTTTGTAGGTAACATATATTGGGGAAAATCCCTAGTTATTCTAAGGACTGTACCCAAGGTGAACCCTACATTCTTCAGGGCACAAGGCCAAGTCAATAATAGGGCTCAAAGACATTACAATAATAGACTCATTAAGAGCTCAACATGTCACTTGTAGAAATTGAACCTAGGTGGGGAGGATAATACTCCTCCTCCCAATAACTCATGATAGACCCTACTGGCCTTTCATCTACTAGTTATTGGTGATTCTGTTGTTTTTGTTGTTGGACAATTTCCTTTTCAACTAGTTGCCTCACAAATATAGGGTTTATTAATTATGAACTATTGCCTATAATAGGAGGGGACTAGACTTGCAAGAGGTGAATTCAATTCTCATGCTTACAATTGAACAATGTTTATGTGAAATAGATTGGTTTGTGCTTTAGTCAATTGAAACATAAACTTGTTCTTCATGCTATAAGAGTGGCACAGTTGTCATTATTATATAGGTTTAAGAATCTAATTATAAAATGAGAATGAGGTGATCCCTTTCTTAAATAGTGCACTAATCTTTGCTTAAGCGTGGAAAAATTCTTTGGAAAATGTCAATACAAATGTATTAGCACCTTCTTTGATATAATATTGATGTAAGAAACCGATTAATTATGTTATTAGTTGTATAGGGGTATCATTTTTTCCCATGGTTGTGAGAGTCTCATTTAAAACTAGGTGGGATTTTTTGGATCATTTATGTGAAATGACTAGTTTAAAATTCAAGGCCCACAAATTATCTATGCACAATTTACATTATGAATTTTGAGATGTAATTTATGTCAAGAAATAGTTATGGCCAAATCATTTGGTCAAGCATGGGATATGTTCTTCCAGATCTATTGTACTTACATGTAATGATTATTGGCCAGGGTTAAATTTTAGATGTATTGTTCCCTAAGTGACTAATTGCAAGAGATGGAATGGAACTGCAAGAGGTCTTCTTATACATGTATGAAGTAAAAATAAAGTTTCTCGCGGCTCAATTTTTCCTAATGTGAAAAAGACTTGTAGTTATTTTGATCTTAATTTCATCCCATGTAAAATTATGGTTTGGTTTGTTACAAAAGTATCTCTTTGTATTGTTGCCTTCTCTCATCCTAACCATCTTGTATGTCTTCTTTAGTATATAAAATTGTGCATATGGATACTACTTCTTAAAGCAACGGTTGAATGTTCTAAGTAAATAATTTTAGAAAAAAAGAGTTAGAATGATATGACAAAATGGCACCATCATTCTCTCTAAAGTCACATATATTTCCTTAGATGACAAGGAGATCATTGAAGCAAAGAACCTCTAATTCTAGCATTCCACATCAAAAGATTGGCAGTTACGATGAAATAACCTCTAGTGCATTCCAAGGTGTTGTTTCTTCCCTTGCCATTATCAGTACTTTGAAATCATATGTGAAAAGAATTGCATATGAACTAAAATCTTCAAAAGTATTGCAACAAATTTCTACAAGAATTTCAAATGAATGCCCTTGAAAATCAGCCAAGGTATTTTAGAAACAAGTAAACTATCTTGTTGTGATTGGTATAGGAAGGTTCATTTTTCATGATAGATCATTAGTCCTACACAAATTTGTGATGTGTCTATCTTAGCAAAATTAAATTATTGCATACATTTGAAAGTTTTCTCCTTTAATTGGATAAGCATGTAAGAATTTATGTCAATATTGAAACTTGTGTAGGTTGTACATTTTCATTGTATATTCATTACTTACCTCATGTATATTTTGGTTTGTTAGATATTCTTTCCATATAAACCTTTTGTCAATATTTTTAATTAGGACAAGCTTGACCTACCTCCTTATGGCCTTATCAATTGTGGAAATTGGTATGATGCTTTGCCATGTTGTGAACTTACTATTTTTTAGATTATGAATAATGCACATACTATAAATCCTCTTTATAGGTGTCCTTTATACCCTTCATTATCTAGCAAAAAGGTAAGGCATTGGTGCTCACAACCAAGACATATCAGGTAGACATTTTAGTTGCAATTTGTACCACAAACACCTTGAGATTGTGATCTTGTAGAGTATCTATAAAAGTGATGTTGCAAACAAATATAGGTTAACAACTAATACAAATTTGCTAAGAGCTCAAAATTAACAATTTCTTGGAAATGATGGTTACTTTTCTTATATAAAAGCATGAAAGGCACTCATCTCTTTGGTGAAAAGTAACAAGATAGGGAGAATTTGAGATTAATTTCACTTCAT
>JASDQU011104745.1:0-22492 GCA_032191745.1 Picea mariana
CTTGGAATAGATGAGGATGTCATCTAGAAAGACTTGTACAAAACGGTCTAAGTACTTCTATAATACGTCGTTCATGAGGCTCATGAATACTACTGGCGCATTGGTCAATCCGAAAGGTACCACGACAAACTCATAATGTCCAAACCGAGTTCGAAAGGCATTTTTTGGGATATCACCTTCCTTAATCCTTAACTGATGATACCCTGATCGCAATTCAATCTTTGAGAATACCGCTGCTCCTTTCATTTGATCAAAGAGGTCATATATTTGCGGCATCGGGTACCTATTTTTCACTATAGCACAGTTCAAGTCCCTGTAGTCTATACACAGTCATAAGGATCCATCCTTCTTCTTTACAAAAGTTACTAGTGCACCCCAAAGTGAAACACTGGGCTTTATTAGTCCTAAGTCCAGTAACTCTTTTAACTACATTTGCAATTCACAAAGTTCTGGTGCTATCATTGGATACAGAGTCTTGTAAATTGTTTCTGCACCAGGTTTTAGCTCAATAGTAAAATCAAGCTCCCTCTCAAGAGGTAACCCTGGTAACTCGTTCGGAAAAACATCCTTAAATTCTGACAATACCGAGTACTGATCTAATGAGGGTCCTTTCCTTTCATTCATTGCTTCCACTACATATAGTCGACACCCTTGCCTCGAGCATCTCTTAACCTTCATAGTTGAGATAAAGTGTAATGACACCCTTCTCCGTACACCCTGGATCTCAACTGGTCTTACTTCATCGTCGACACAAAGCACCCTTTTTGTGAAACAATCTACCAAAGCTAGATGATCTTCTAACCAATCCATTCCAATGATTAGGTCACACGCCTTGAGAGAAGTAACATATACCTTAAACCTGGTAGTACACACTCCCAGGTCTACTATACAATTATTAATTCTTGGTCCTACCGCTTGTTTTTTCCCCGAAGCCATCTCGACTTGTTTAAAGTCATCATGCTTGTAGGATGCCAACCCATTCTTTTCTAATGCAAATGGTGAAATGAAACTATCTGTCACACCAGAATCAAATAAAACCTTAACATTGATATGATTTAGCATACCTAATGACTCCACCATCGTGGATTGATGTTCGGCTTGGCGATTATTAACCGTTGCATAAATCTGGTGGTTGCTACTTGCTCTTCCCATTGGGGCCTTTCCTTCTCTATGCACAAATCCTGATTGTAACTTTGGGCAGTCACGCTGGTAACGGGGTCCTCCAAATCCTCAACAGGTAACACGGGATTGAACCTGCACACTGTTATGTGACTATCTCTGAAATGAGTTCCTTCACCTGGAACCTCTTCCCCTACTAACTGTTCCCTGAGATGGCTATGGACCTTCCTGCATCGTTGGTGATGAACGAGATGCTGCACTTGCTGCCATTGAAATCCGTACATCTACTGTCCTTGGTGTGACTTTTTTACCATATAGAGGTGGCCTTGAGCCCCCTCCCCTGGGAAATGTCCTAGGGGCCTTCCCTACGAATCCAAGACGATGTGGAAAGGTCGGTCTCGTACCTCTGGTTAAGTTCATGTGTTTCTCCGCATAACATGCATTTTCCATACTTTCCTCTACTGAAGACAGTTTCCACATCTGCACCATAACTCTTATCTTAGGGTTTATCCAATAGACAAAGCGTTCTACCTATCGTTGGTCATTATCCATATATGAAACTAATGCAGGAGCATCGCCAACATCAAGCGAGCGTGGGACAATGCCAACACATTTTAGCACATGATGAATTTTTTGAAATGTTTTGAAGTTTGATACGCCAAACATAAATGAAACAATTAAGAAAGGGCCTACTTGTAGATTGTAATCAGACCTTGAGCATCCTGCTCTCGTCTGAAGGACTAAGAGGCATTTATGCTAGTAAATGTAAGTAGGTAGCTTTGAATTCTTAGATTAGACTGTTTTAGGGGCCGGAGGGAAAATGGATATAGACACCCTCACTTGTATCATTGTAACATTGGGCAACATTATCAATCGAAGAGAGCATAGAGAAGAAGAAGCAGAGAGCTGTGTAGAGTAAAGACCCATGTACAGAAGTTCTGGATTAATACAAAGATCTTTAGTTCAGACTCATGGTGTTCAATTGCTTTCTGTGTTTGTACATGTTGATTGATATATGTTTGTTACTCTCTGTTATGCATTTTCTTTGATGCGTGAATCTATGATTTCATAGTTAATGTCTGAAATCTGAAGAGAAGGAGAGTAAGGGAATGAGTTTCAATTATTTCTCTGTCTGAGAAAGAGTTTTCCTACAAGGAGTGCAGTGAAATTGTCTGCAAGGTGTGCGTTGACAGAAGTCAGAGTTCGTCTCTGAAAGCTTAGGAGGGATAGCATTGTTCTCATTCCTGCAGAAGTGCAAGTTAAGCACATGAGCCGTGCAAGGTGTGCGCAGGCCGAGTGAAATCTCAGAGCTTACAACCTGAGGGAGTTGTTGAAGGACTGCTGTCGTAGGGAGTGCACAGAGTCGAAAAGGTTCAAATACTTGGAAGTATTTGAAGAATTTCCACAGGGAGTGTGCGCAGGAGTCTTCTTGAAGACTCGAGTTGTGGATAAAGCACAGGAGGGATAGAGTTTTTGAAGTTGTCGAAGAGAATCTCAAGAGGGATAGTGCCTTGAAGTGTTGTAAGAAGGCACAATGACGTTATTTTGCAGGTGGATAAGTTTCATGGAAAAACACTTTGTTCATTTTGTAGGAATCGTCAAGGAGACATTGGACGGTCGGAATTATCCGTGGAGAATTCGCGAAGTCCCAAGAGCCGTCAGATTATGCAAAGGAGCAGGGGAGTTACAGTTTAAAACCTTTGCATCAAGATTTGCGAGGTTGCAAAAGGAGAAGTCGTGAAACCGTGAAAGAATCTAAGCCGTCCGTTGGAAGGAGGACACGTGTCGCGAGATCACCCGTATTGGGAATTCAGACACCGGAGGTCAGAAAAAGAAATCCTTCAACTTCACGAGTGGCAAAGTTGTGAGAGAATCGCAGTCATCCATCAGAGGAGGACAGGTGGCAGAGATCAAGGGATCTCGTGAACTCAGAGGTTCGCAAGGTGAGAGCCCACATATTTGGTGCTCCAAGTCGCGAGTGGCGAAATCACGAGGAGCTAGGACAACCATAGGATCTGAGCCAACAAGGGCCATTGGATCACTCACGTAATCTCATTTCAGGGTTTCATGGGTTGAAGAACCAAAATCTTATCATCGGGATTCACGAAGTTGCGAAGTCCGAAACTCCAAAAAAGGCGGGAAGTTCTGTTGTGGGACCCGTGTTGACGACGTGTCGAAATTTCGACATTTCAGCATATCGACGGATAGGAAGTCAAGTTTTTTTTCCTAAAAGTCCCGAAGTCACGAGTTGCGATAAGGAGTAGGGAGGAGTTCAGGACCTTAGCACCTCGGGTGTCGAGATATAAAGGAGGTAGTGCTTTGGGAAGCGAAGTCGCGAAGTGTAGAAGCTGGGCACGAGGGACACGTGGTAGAACCATAAGGTGGGTTCATGTGATTGGCAGGTGAAAACGCATCGCCTGGAGGAAGGATTCAATAATCCATTGAATTCTCGCGTCTCGGGGATTCGCAAGATAAGAGCACGAGAGCTCAACATTAAAACTTGTGAAGTCGTGAGTAGTGAGAACGCGAGGAGAAAAGTCAACATTTCTTCTCGAGCTTTCATGAAAGGAAGGTGCCAAGGTTGGACGCCACAACTTCCGAAGTGGTGAATAGTGAGAGGAGCTAGTGTTAATCTTAGATGGTGGTCACGTGTGGAGGGCACTGACAGAGGGGATCTATATCCATTTCGTGATCTCAGGTAACGTAAGATTGGAAAGAAAGAGTCGGGAGCCTTGACTGATGAACTCGTGAGTGGCGAGTTGTGACAAGCACCTTTTGGAATTGGGCCTTGGTCACAACGTTGTGGTCGCACGGAGAAGGGGAGCTTACATCTAGTGTTGTTCGTACAGGGAAGCTACCAAAAAGGACCCGTGGATCGATAATTTGTGATTCCAGTAGGGAATATAAAGAGCCGATTCGGCTCGAGGGAGATAAAGAACGATCCTGTGAGCGGGTCTCGGCCCGAGGGCCGATAGGTCTGCATCAGTTTTGGTATCAGAGCTCATAAAGATTTCATTGCTTTCTGTAGTAGCGAAAAGAAAGATTCACCATGCCGCCGAGAAGAAGAGACAGGAAAACACCCGATCCACCAGAGGAGAGGGAAATGCCGAGAAGAAGGGTTAGGCAGATGCTTGATCCAGCCATGGAAAGAGAGATGCATGACCTACGTGCCAGATTCGAGGACATGGAGACAGAACAAAGGCACACAGCTGATGTTGGAGATGTCAGTGAATCTAAAAGTGAAGATGAAGTTGGACATGAAGGAGAATAAGTTGCAGTAGAGGATGCAACAAATGGACGCCTGATTAGGGCTGTTGCAAGATTGGGTGCTAGAGAAAAAATGGATATTCCAGTATATGAAGGAAACCTGGATGCTGAAGAGATTCTAGACTGGATTAGAGCTCTGGACACATATTTTGACTATGAAGATGTTGAGGAATAAAAAAAGGTCAAACATGCTATCAAAAGACTTAAAGGACATGCAACATTGTGGTGGGATGAACTACAAGCTGACAGACGCTGCAAATGCAAACAGAAGATCAAGAGTTGGGACAGGATGATCGCAAAAATGAAGGATAAATTCATTCCCAGGGATTTCCAGATTACTCTCTTTTGGAGAATGAAAAATTTGAGATAGAAAATGATGTTAGTGAAGGAGTACACAGAAGAATTATACAGGCTGAACATTAGGGCAGGTCATCGCGAAAGTGATGATGAAAAGGTTTCTAGGTACATGAATGTTTTGAGATACGACATTCAGGATGATATGAGCATGATGAACATTCGAATGGTGGAATATTCTTATCAGATGGCTCTGAAGGCTGAAGAGAAGCTAAGCCGAAAACAAGGTCAAAGAGGCTGAGGCAGAAGTCAAGCCAAAGGCAAATCAGTTGCCCAGGATAGAAATCAGAAACCCAAGGAAGGGTGGAAGAAACCTCAGACTCAAACTGAGAGAGGTGGAAGCTCACAGAGAGGGCAACATACCGAATAGAGAGGTCAGTATGCTGATGGAAACATTTTTCCTCATAACAGAGGTAGAGGAAGAGGAAGAGGTGGAGTGGTGAAATGCTTCACATGTGGAAAGGTCGGACATAAATCTTATGAGTGTCTAGACAGAAAGAAATAAGGTGGTGAAACTCACATTTCTGAAGCACAGAGGCAGAATGTTGAGGTAGAGGATGTTGAAGGTGGAAGATCGTTGATGATGCGAAAAGTTCTCTTAACACCAGAGAAGGAGGTGGAGAGTTTGGTGAAAAGGAACAGACTTTTTTGGACTGCCTGCAAAACCAAAGACAGGGTATGCAAAGTCATTGTGGACAGTGGTAGCACAGATAATCTCATTTCTACAAATATGGTAGAAAATCTGGAGCTGGAGACGATTGAACATCCGAGCCCATACAAAGTTTCATGGCTACAAAAAGGACATCAGGTAAATGTCACTAAACAATGTTTAGTTGAATTTAAAATAGGAGTGTATAAAGATGAAATACTCTGTGATGTTATTCCCATGGATGTTTGTCATCTATTGTTGGGTAGACTGTGGAAATATGACAGGAATGTGATTCATGATGGGATAAAGAACGCATACACCTCAGAGAAGAATGGGAGAACTCACATGTTGTTTCCGATTAAAGACAAAGAAGTAAAACCTAAAGTAAGAAACACTGTACTTCTCATGAGTGGGAAGGAACTTCTTACAGAGGTTAAGAAGAAGGAGGAACCACAATTCATTGTGGTCAGGAAGCCTAAAATTGCTTTAACCAGTACAAGGGTAGATGATGTACCGGAAGAGGTTCAGAAGTTGCTGGAAGAGTTTGCTGACATAGTAGTGGGTGAACTACCTCATTCGTTTCCACTGATCAAAAGCATATGTCATCATATTGATCTCATACCTGGAGCTAGTTTACCAAATAAAGCAGCGTACAGATTGATTCCATAGGAGAATGAAGAAGTCAAAAGACAGGTCCAGGAATTAATGGACAAGGGGTTGGTTAGAGAAAGCTTGAGTCCGTGTGCTATTCTGACAGTGCTTAGTCTGAAGAAAGACGGAGGCTGGAGGATGTGTACTGACTCGAGGGAAATCAACAAGATAACCATCAGGTACAAATTTCCATTTCCAAGGATGGATGATCTGATTGATTGCTTGAGTGGAGCGAATTTTTTTTCAAAGATTGATTTGAAAAGTGGATATCACCAGATTCGTATGAGAGAAGGAGATGAATGGAAGAAAACCTTCAAGACTAACGAAGGGTTGTATGAATGGCTTGTCATGCCATTTGGCCTAACAAACGCGCCGAGCACTTCCATGAGGTTGATGAATGAAGTCCCAAAGGATTTCATCGGAAAATTTGTCATTGTGTATCTTGATGACACACTGATTTTCAGTAAAACAAAGGCAGAGCATCTAAAACATTTGGCTACAGTGATGCAGAGGCTACAACAAGAGAAGTTGATGATAAATATGAAGAAATCCTTGTTCATGAAGACAAAGCTCATTTATTTGGGGTTTGTTGTTTCTGGAGATAAATTGAGGATGGATCCATATAAGGTGGAGGTAATTAAGAATTGGCCATCACCGAAGAGTATATTTGAGGTGAGAAGTTCTCATGGATTGGATAGTTTCTACAGGAATTTCATTAGGAATTTCAGTGGAATTAGTGCACCAATGATGGACATAGTGAAGAAAAGACATAAATCTTTTCACTGGACAGAAGAGGCTGAGAAAAGATTTAATTTGTTGAAAAGGAAAATCATGGAACAACCAATTTTGGTGTTGTCGGATTTCAAAAAGACATTTCAGGTAAAATGTGATGCAAGTGGATTTACAATAGGGGCAGTCTTGAGCCAAGAAGACAGGCCGATAGCATACTTCAGCGAGAAGATGAATGAAGCGAAAGTGAAATACTCCACGTATGACAAGGAGTTCTATGCTATTATTCAGGCATTGAAGAAATTGAGACATTACTTAATCCCGAAGAAGTTTGTCTTATACAGTGACAATCATGCTTTGCAATTTGTGACTCAACATGAGAATTTGAATCAAATACATGTAAAATGGGTTGAATACATGCAAAACTTTACTTTTGTAATCAAGCATATTTCTGGAACTGCTAACAAAGTTGCTGATGCTTTGAGCAGGAAATGTTTGCTATTGCAGGAGTTCAGAGTCAAAACACTGGGTTTTGATGATCTTAGGAACATGTACAGAGATGATCCAGATTTTAAAGAAGTGTATGAGGCGACTGAGAATCCAATTCTCAAGGACAAGAGCCAATGGGCTGAATACATGATCCAGGATGGATTGTTATTCAAGGGAAATCAGTTATGTATTCCAAAATTCTCCATGAGGGAAAATTTGCTGAAGGAGAAACACAGTGGAGGATTGGTCGAGCATTTCGATCATGACAAGACATTCTCAAAGTTAAATGAGTCATATTTTTGGCCAGGAATGAGAGAAAACGTCAAAAGATTCATGGACAGATGTAGAATTTGTCAGCATTCAAAAGGAAAGAGGTAGAATGCACGCTTTTATCAACCGTTACCCATACCTGAGAGGCCGTGGGATGCAGTAAGCATGGACTTCATATTGGGCCTGTCGAGAACACAAAGAGGGTTTGAATCGATATTTGTAGTGGTAGATATATTTTCTAATATGGCACACTTCATACCGTGTCAGAAAACCAGTGACACAACTCGCATTGCGAATTTGTTTTTCAAAGAGGTCATTCGACTTCATGGCTTACCAAGGAGCATAGTTTCAGATCAAGACACCAAGTTCATGGGACACTTCTGGAGGACCTTATGGAAAAAGTTGGGAACAAACTTGTCGTTTAGTTTATCTTATCATCCTCAGACGGATGGACAGACATAAGCTGTGAATAAGAGCTTGGGAGACTTGTTGAGGAGTTTGGTGACTGAACACTATAGTCAGTGGGACAATATTCTGCCACAGGCGGAATTTTCTTACAATGATTCAATCAATAGAAGCACAGGGCATAGTCCATTCCAAATTGTTTATGGGACACAACCAAGAGGAGTATCTGAACTGAGGGATTCAAAACGAGATGAGATAAGAAGTGCTAGTGCAGAAGATTTTTCCGAAGCAATGAAGGAACTTCACAGCCCAGTGAAGAAGCAATTGAAAAACTCGAGCCAAGAGTATAAGCGCAAAGTAGATCAACACAGGAGACAACTTCAATTTGAGGTGGGTGATTTGATTCTGGCACATATGAAAAAGGAAATATTCCCAAAGGGGACATATAACAAACTGAAGATGAAGAATATCGGACCATGTAAGGTCTAGAAGAAATTTGGGGCAAATGCTTATGAGATTGAATTACCCGATGGGATTGGAATTTCTCCGATATTCAATGTCTCATATTTGTACCCATACAAAGCTGAGGAAGCAGGAATAAGTGATGAACAACCAGAGGTTCAGTGGACTAAACATATGCCAGTTGCAGAGAAGCCACAGATGGAAAGCATACTGGACAAAAGAGTTAGCAAAAGGACCAGAAGAAGGGAATATCTTGAATACTTGGTCAAGTGGAAGGGACATCCAGTTGAATATGCCAACTGGGAGAATGAAGTAGAGATATAGAAGGATGGACAGACCATGCAAGAGCTAATGGACAGGAGCCCATGAAAATTTTCAAGCGAGGGAGTATGATGCAGGAGCATCGCCAACATCAAGCGAGCGTGGGACAAAGCCAACACATTTTGGCACATTATGAATTGTTTGAAATGTTTTGAAGTTTGATATGCCAAAAATAAATGAAACAATTAAGAAAGGGCGTACTTGTAGATTGTAATCAGACCTTGGGTGTCCCTCTCTCATCTGAAGGACTAAGAGGCATTTATGCTAGTAAATGTAAGTAGGTAGCTTTGAATTTTTAGATTAGATAGTTTTAGGAGCCGGAGGGAAAATGGATATAGACACCCTCACTTGTATCATTGTAACATTAGCAGCATTATCAATCGAAGAGAGCATAGAGAAGAAGAAGCAGAGAGCTTTGTAGAGTAAAGACCCATGTACAAAAGTTCTGGATTAATACAAAGATCTTCAGTTCAGACTCATGGTGTTCAATTGCTTTATGTGTTTGTACATGCCGATTGATATATGTTTGTCACTCTCTGTTATGCATTTGCTTGGATGCGTGAATGTATGATTTCATATTTATTGTATGGAATCTGAAGAGAGGGAGAGTAAGGGAATGAGTTTCAATTATTTCTCTGTCTGAGCAAGAGTTTTCCTGCAAGGAGTGCAGTGAAATTGTCTGCAAGGTGTGCATTGACAAAAGTGAGAGTTCGTCTCTGAAAGCTCAGGAGGGATAGCATTGTTCTCATTCCTGTAGAAGTGCAAGTTAAGCACAAGAGCCATGCAAGGTGTGTGCAAGCCGAGTGAAATCTCAGAGCTTACAACCTGAGGGAGTTGTTGAAGGACTGCTGTCATAGGGAGTGCGCAGAGTCGAAAAGGTTCAAATACTTGGAAGTATTTGAAGAATTGCTGCAGGGAGTGTGCGTAGGAGTCTTCTTGAAGACTCGAGTTGTGGAGAAAGCTCAGGAGGGATAGAGTCTTCAAAGTTGTTGAAGAGATGCTCAAGAGGGTTAGTGCCTTGAAGTGTTGTAAGAAGGCGCAGCGACGTTGTTTTGCAGGTGGACAAGTTTCGTGGAAAAACACTTTGTTCATTTCGTAGGAATCATCAATGAGACATTGGAGGGTCGTAATTCTCCGTGGAGAATTCGCGAAGTCCCAAGAGCCATTAGATCGTGCAGAGGACAAAGAGAGCTACGGTTTAAAACCTTTGCATCAATATTCGCGAGGTTGCGAAAGGTGAAGTCGCGAAACCGTGAAAGAATCTAAGCCATGTGTTGGAAGGAGGACACATGTCGCGAGATCACCTGTATCGGGAATTCGGACACCGGAGGTCCGAAAGAGAAATCCTNACGAGAGAATCACAGTCGTCCATTGGAGGAGGACAGGTGGCAGAGATCAAGGGATCTTGCGAACTCAGAGGTTCACAAGGTGAGGGCCGAAAGATTTGCTGCTCCAAGTCGCGAGTGGAGAAATCGCGAGGAGCTAGGATAGCCATAAGATCTAAGCCAACAGGGGCCGTTGGATCACTCACATAATCTCATTTTGGGGTTTCATGGGTTGAAGAACCAAAATCTTATCATCAGGATTCGTGAAGTCGCAAAGTCCGAAACTCGAAAAAAGGCGGGAAGTTCCATTATGGTACCCGCGTTGACGACGTGTTGAAATTTCGGCATTTCGGCATTTCGACGGATAGGAAGTCGAGTCTTTTGTCTCGAAAGTCCCAAAGTCACGAGTTGCAATAAGGAGTAGCGAGGAGTTCAGGACCTCAGCACCTTGGGTGTTGGGGTATAAAGGAGGTAGCGCTTCGGGAAGCGAAGTCGCGAAGTGCCGAATCTGGGCACGAGGGACACGTGGCAGAACCACAAGGTAGGGCCACGTCATTGGCAGATGAACATGCGTCGCCTGGAGGAAGGATTCAATAATCCATTAACTTCTCACATCTCGGGGATTCGCAAGATAAGACCACGAGAGCTCAACATTGAAACTTGCGAAGTCGTGAGTAGCGAGAATGCGAGGAGAAAAGTCAACATCACTTCTCGGGGTTTCATGAAAGGAAGGTGCCAAGGTTGGATGCCACAACTTGCGAAGGGGTGAATAGTGAGAGGAGCTAGCGTTAATCTTAGCCAGTGGTCACGCGTGGAGGGCACCGACATAGGGGAGCTATACCCATTTCGTGATCTCAGGTATCACGAGATTGGAAAAAAACAGTTGGGAGCCTCAACTCATGAACTCGCAAGTGGCGAGTTGTGACAAGCACCTTTTGGAATTGGTCCTTGGTCACAACATTGTGGTCACACAGAGAAGGGGAGCTTACATATAGTTTTTTTCACACAGGGATGCTACCAAAAAGGACCCGTGGATCGATAATTTGTGATTCCAGCAGGGAATCTAAAGAGCTGATTCGTCTCGAGGGAGATAAAGAATGATCCTGTGAGTGGATATTGGCCCGAGGGCCGATAGGTCTGCATCAGAAACGTATTTGAACAATTCCATAAATTTGATCTCATATTCTTCTATGGTCCTGTTTTCCTGTACTAGAGCATGAAATGATTCTACCTGTTGTTCCTCATAGTAAGCTAGCAGATATTTCTTTCGGAACCTCTCCTCGAAAAGTTCCCAAGATACTGTGTCTGGGGTAAGATGCAGTTTTCTTTCCAGGTTGCCCCACCAGTTCAAGGTGTTGTCTCTTAACTGAAAAATCATTATCTTCGCCTTTGAGGTGGACGCATAATCCCTTAAGGAAAAACACCTTGTCATGCCTTCTAGCCATGCTTCTGTGCATTCACTAGCGCGACCCCCGGCAAACTCTGGAAGTTTGATCTTCTACAATTCTCGATTAATGTCTTCGGGTGGAGGGCCTCCCTATGAATCCCTTGACACTTCTATATTACCCATTCCATATGGTGGGGGCTCCACTTCGATCCCTGTTGGTTGTCGCCCCTTTAAAGTCTCATTTATGGCCTCCAAAGAGCGTAGTATGAGAGCTAGTTTGGGCGATGGTGGTGCCGGTGGCGGAGGTGCCTGCGATGATGCTCCTCTACCTCGATTCCCTTGAGTCCTAACCATCCTGTATGATTTAACCTGCATCAACCAAATTTGTCAGGGTGGGTTCAAGGACGTTTCAAATTTGTGCAACTTAAACTAGAAAATAGGGTTAGGCGTAAGTTTATTTTACTTCTCTGTAAACAGACGTTACTCTCTTTAGGGGATTAGCTAGGTTAGGGTTAAGCATCTAATCTTGATGTTCTCACCTAAGAAACTATTGATCCTCTCGCTTAGTAGCTATGCTAGCACTGTACCCCACTCGCTAATTCCTCTAACTTACCTACCTAGTGCGCATGAAGCCCCTTCCCGCTTATCTCAGTCTAAGTCCGTATACTTTCGCTAAAACAATCTAATTAGTCACTTTAATTAGTTGCATCCACTTTCCTTGATGCCATTCCTAAGCTAGACACAACTAGCATCTACCAAACTCCTTTACACTGTCAGTGTGAGGAAAGTAAATCAGAGGAAGTTGTTCCTCCTTCCTTAAGCATGAATTATAAATTTTAATAATTTAAATATAATTAAATATAATTATAATTTAACTCTAATTATAATTATAATACCATTAAAATTAAATACCATTATAATTATAATACCATTAAATATAATTAAAATTTAACTCTAATTATAATACCATTAATTTAACTCTAATTATAGTTTAAATTAATTTAATTATAAAATAAATTAAAACATGTATATTTAACCTAAATGAATAAAATAATAAAAAAAAGAATAATAAGAAAATAATAACAAAAATTAAACTAAATAAGAAAAAAAAAAAAAATAGTTTTTAGCATGGGCAGTGGGTCCTCGCATGAGGCCCACGTGCCCCTCCCGCTTGTCTCTTTACCTAAAACCCTACACGACTCCTCTCAAACCCTAAACTTTTCAACCCTAACACTCCCTCACTATCGCCTCTCCATTCTTCTCTCTCCCTCTACTCTTGGCTCTGGTGCTAGTGTATGGCGATGATGCTTGGGTGTTTAGTGCAAGATAAAATGCCTCTTATAGGCTCCTCTCTTGGCCGTGGCTTGTTTGACTTGGTGCTTGTGCATTTGGGCGTTTGGGCATTGGCTTGTATGTTTTTTTTTTTTTTGTTATGGTTTATCAATAAAAAAATTTTGCAGTGTGCACGCGCATTATTGAGACGCGTAGTGCAGTGACTAGCGCCCTCATAGGCTCCTCCTCGTGGCTCGACGGTTGGTCTACGTCCTGGGTGCTTTGTGCGTTGGGATTTTTAGCTGTGTGTTGAGTTATATGAAGTGGTGTTGGTCTTGGCGCTTGGCGCTGAGCTTGGTATGTTGCGTGGCTGTTCGATCTCACGTTGTTGTTGATGCATGTGTTGTTGATGCAGGTGCTTGGCTATTAGGCTGCGCGACAGGTGCTTGGCTGGTCGTGGATTTGTGCATGGGTGCACTTCCTGGTGTTGTGAGTTTTGTTGTCATTCCAAGTACCCTCGCCATTCCTACTCGGCTTCTTTGGGTCAAATACCATACAAAATCCCCCTTCACATGGAAAAATAGATACTGTAAGTATCCCTACATGTCATATAAATTCTAAGAAATCCTAATTTCCCAAAACAGGACTTGCGATGTCGTGTGGGAATTCATGGTGTTTTCTGTTAAATTTCAGCAGATTTCTTCTGATCCACGGCAATGGATTTGCCTAAATAAATTCATTCGATGAAACCCTTTTCTTCATTCTTCAGGAGGCATTAAGATTGATTGGGGTTATGTTATATTGTGAACTTTGGTAGAGGAGAACTATGTGGGTAACATTAAGCACAGGGAGAAAATTGTTCGCTAAGCAGTAACTCATATGGGGAGGTTATATTTGGTTCAATTAAGTGGGAGGATTTACTGCTGCCTGTCATGCCATAGCCATCTTGCAAATATTGATCAGATCCTATCCAAGGTAGGTGGTGTGATCATTTTTTTTGTTGCAGTTTGACTGGGATGTTTTTGCACTGGGTTTTCAGTCTTTGACAAATTTTATGGTAGGTCAATGTTAGGTCTCTTTGAAGTGGGTTCTTATGCTTTTGCTCCAGATTATGATTTCTTAACAGTGCACTGTGAGGGAGTAGTCCCATACGTTAGTTGAATTACTATAGTTGTTGAAAAAGGACGACAAAGTATGTTTGATTCATGCTTTTAATACAAGAAAAATATTGCAATAAAAATTATGTCAACAGGCATTGGGTCACGTTTACTGGCAAGGTTGGAGTGTTGTTGCTAACCTGTGTGTTGTGTTGCAGGTTTTCATTTACTAATCTTTGTTATTTTGCAGGTGTTGACTGTGGCGGTGAGGACAACGTTTGTTTCAGAGAAGAAAAAAAAAGAAACCCTTCAAATCTGCAAATCTGTGCATGGACAACTCCTTTACGACACAGATTTTGCAACAAGGGTGTGTTTGGATGGAAAAGAGAGATTGCATATCCGTAGCTAGTGAAATCCCGAGGAAAGCAATCGTATTCAATCGATCACAGGTTTAGTGTTGTTTATTCTATTTGCCTTGTTTGCCTGCGGCTCCTCCCGTCTCTTTCCTTGGTGCCTTGTGTAATGGTGTTGCTCCATAACTTGATGACTTGATGACTTGTAAAGATAAATTGGAGATTTCTTTAAAGGCCAACGTATAATTTTTTTTTTATTAAACTTCTTTTTGCTTTAATATGTGTATATATTTTTTATCGCTTTTAATTTATTTTTTCTAAACTTCTTTTCATACCAAAGTTAATAAAACTTACCTCAAGTCCTACATATCTATTTTTATATGTTTACTAGAAATGTTTATGACTTAAGCCTGGCAGAATTAACACACACACACACACACACACACACACATATTTTGGTTTTTATTATTTGTTTGTTTATTTGAACTAGTGTTAAAATTCATTTAACACTCGCAATATGTATAATATTATACTATTTTCACTTTTAAAGTGCATATTGTTTATATATATATCTGTATATATAATAAAAAAATTGTGTGCTTGTCTTGCAGGTTAGGTGGAGCAGGAGGTGGAGCTTGGACCAGATTTATCTAGTTAAGGGTTTCAGGGCCTTTGGATTGCTAAATTTATCTAATTTCTGGGTGGGTACAGTTCCATTCTTAAGTTGGGTAGGTGGGTAGGTAGGCCCTTAAGGATCCAGTGCTTCAAACTGAAGCTCTGATACCATGTGTAGGGACCTAAATTTATGTAAGCCTAAAAATTTCATACAATTAAACATAAATTTCTTTCAATGCCTAAGTAGTTCAATAATCATCGTATAAGCATAGAATTTTCAACATAAAATTTTATTTATCCATAGCATGAATTAATTTACGAACATCATGCTAATAATTTACATAGTCATCACATAATTCAGAAAATTCATAAATAAAATACCTCTTCCTGATGCTAACCCTGATCTCTGTTTGTCCAAGATGAAGTTGAAACTGTGCTAAAATCTGCCTAAAACCGACTAACCACCCATCCATCTAGGAGCAGCCTGTCCGACTCCATAGCTCCAGGATACCATAAGGAATCCTGGCTCCCATGCCCAAAACTCCCAGCAACCCAGTGCCCCCTACAATGGTTCACCAAAACTCCAAAACCCAACAATAAAAACCAGAAAATATCCAAACCAGAACTACAGTCTTCTCCTCTCCCATAATTCTTCCTCCCCCAAATTCTCATAATCCCCTCCCGTAGGACTCTTCCCCCATCATATCTTCCCCTTCATTGACTCTCCTCCCTGAATTCATTTTTCTTAATTCACTGTGCTTTTAATTCACTATGCTTAATTCACTATGATTTTTTTAAGCACAGTGAATTAAGAAGCACAGTGAATTCACTGTGCTCTGTCACTGTTGGTGTTGTTGGCCGTTGTTATAGCATGTATGTTATAGTTTTTTAAATTAGTGTAATTTAGTGTAAATTAATGTAATTTAAATTAGAGTAAATTAGTGTAATTAGGCTAATTAGTGTAATTAGGCTAATTAGTGTAATTAGCCTATTAAACAGTGAATTAAGCACAATGAATTCACTATGCTTAATTCACTGTGATTTTAATTCACTATGATTAAAAAGAACAGTGAATTAAGCACAATGAATTCAAATTGTGCATGTAAATCTATTTGCCAAAGTTTTATGTAAATCTAGTGTGCATGGATAAGAGATTGATGTATCCTTGTTTCCCAAAACCAATATCACATGTTAACATCAAATACAAATTAATTATAAGTGTGTGGGTTACCAACAATCTGATTTGTGCAAAGAGAAACTAGATACCATGAATATTGAAATTCTTCAAACCAATAGAAATTTGTCATTAGAGTTTAACAAGTGTTGATTTTTAAGTGAAATATTAACCATGCATATGAAAGTGAAGGGATTAGTTCTCCATAAAGAAATGAGTGTTTACCCATTGAAAATAGTGCTAGAAATGAGTTAATATTAAATAAGATCATATTCTTATTTACTTCACCTATCTACACATCTTAATATAGGAATATACCATTAGATTTCATATAGGATAATATACTATTAGATTTCATATAGGATAATATAGGTCATTGTTAGTGTTTCCAACTTTAATATGAATCATTTTATTTCTAAGTGAAAATATATTATACTCTAGTGTGTGTATATTATATTTATGCCAAATGATTTAAATATTCTATGTGTTAAACCAGGGAATCAAGAAACCCTTAAATACTAGCACTTGGGAAATGAAATGTTCCAACAAATCAAAGTTTTTCTAGGACTTAAACCATCGATTAGGTTCTAGAATTTAAACCATCAATTAGGTTGTAGAATTGCATCAGGTCCTAAATTACTTGAAACAACCATCAAATAGTGTGCCATGAATATGTATTAAATCCTTACAAATATGACAAACTTTAATCATTTACAATTGTTCTCTGATCACTGTGCTTAATTCATTATGTTCTATATAATATACTCTTTTCTAATAAATGCCAACATCATTTGGTGAGAACATCATGCTAATAAGAGTATATAGTACTATCATATCAATAGTGACCAAAGGACTCAGTAACAAGACATCATGGACTTACTCTTCTATAAATACCCTTGTAATCCCATTAGATCAATAATCACATGTATTACACTTAGTATATCCACAACACGCTAGCTATTGGTATTACTTCTCCTTATTCACGTGATCATAATAGTAATCATTACTAATGAATTTGTGGTGTCAAATGATTAGTAGTATAGATGTGTTCTTTGATTAAGCTCTACCTTTTTTTCATAATCTTTGTACATGAGTTAGCTAAGCATATGTTACTAGTGCCAATAAAGAGCATAGGTAATGATACTTATTACTCATAAATAGTATAATCATAGTAACCTAATATGGAAATTGTCACATAAGAATATAGAGTGGATTAGTACTAAGATCTCGAACAAGCATGACCTTATACTATTACATGATAGTAAGTAATCACATATCTTTTCTTAAGCTCGTGTTGTATATAATAAAATCTTATCTGTTATGTATTATGTGTATTCAATGAATCTTTTTATTATATAAAGCATACCCTTATTGGTATAATGGAAACAATACTATCCTAAGCAATATGGTAAATACATCTACTTATCCTTGTTAGCTATATAAATATTCCAGTAATTACATATATGGAGTAATGAAACCACATATAATCTACAAAGAACATTGAGATTACACTAGTATCCTTTTTCTCACAAGGATATGGATAGTAATCACACCTTGATTAGGTGAAATACATAGGATAAGCTTAACCTCTTTCATGAAAGATAGAAACATTGACCTAACTAGTAATGGTAAGGATCAGTTTAGGAAGCACGTATACCTTATATCTATATGTATATGTTCTCCATGTATCTAGTCCATTCATATTAGTTGATCAAGTACACGCTTCATTAGTTATACCTATTACTAAACTTTATTGAATCAGTCACTAAACAATGGTAATCAAAGAGAGCTTGATTGTATGACCCTTATTGAACATGATACAATGGACTTGTAAATTAGTGATACCTATTATATGTCTATTATATGTCTTTGATGCTTTGAAGTTGTTATAAATGATTAAATGCCTTCAAGTTGTTTTATATATTATATTTCCATTTTATGTTTCTATAACTTATGAACTTTCATATTCATGGATGTTCAAAGGATATATAGATCAAGGCGAGATGTCGAGATAAGAGTCTCCAAAAATGCCTCCCAAATGCTCTAGGTTGTCCAATGAGGGAGTAAGAGGAACCCCTTGTTTGAATGAGACTCTGAGGATGTCGGAGACCCCTATGTTGACAAGGCATGGAAACTTGGGAGGGGTAAGTAGTAGTGACCAAAGGCAATCTAGTCAAAGTTAGAGATTATCAAATGAATCCATGAATAGATCATCTAAAGAATGTGCTCAAAATAGTGCTATGGATGAAAAATTATTAGATAGGCTACACATTAATACTCCATGTAACATATCTCTCTTGTGTACACTGAGAGAACTTATTCTTTGAGGACACTTTCTTGCAAGTGATCCAGGTTATTATATTTATTAGTCATTTTTATTATGATTATGCGATATTATGGATTTGATGATATGTTATTTGGTTTTATTTACATAGACAGGTGCTATTGACTGGGTTCTCCTGAGTGTGAAGTAATTTGGACCTCAAGGATATAGAGGCATCGATGAAACCCCTTGGACTCTGGATCAATTCAGGGAGTGGACTGTTGGGTTTGAATGTTGTTGATGTGACATATGTACATATGACTAGATGTTATGATGATTGATTATTATTGCAGACATGATTCATTGATGATTGCAGGCTGACAATAAATTTCTGACCAGACTCACATTTGGAGTAGAGGAGTCATGCGCGACAACTAGAGACATTGAGGGAGAGGTGTGAAAGCAGCCCTGCCACAACCTACTAGCACTCCAGTTGTGGCTCGAATTGTAGGTTAATGATTACCTAGTTCGATAAGACCCACGGTGTTGTGAGGGAAGACTATGACAGTCTCTCATGATGATTCTAAGAGGCATGCAATAAGGCATGGGCCTTATTCCTTAGAGCCCCTTAGTCTCCCACAAGATCACCTGACAGAGTATTGACTCCAAAGGTTTGACGTCTACCAAATTTAGTCAAGAGGTAAGTGCAACCCTTGGAGCACATAGTGCGTCTTGAAGGGAACTCCTCACAAAGAAAACAAAAAGAGGTGAGTGGCACCCTTGGAGCATGTAATGCGTCTTGAAGGGAACATCACGCAAGGAAAACATAAAGAGTTGAGTGGCACCCTTGGAGAACATAGTGCGTCCTGAAGAGCACGTCACAATTTTAACTGGTAAGTGAATAAACCTAGTCAACCTTAAAATGAATGTTGTGATAAGTAAGGTTTAAAAACAATTTTTCCTAATAAAAATGTCACCTAGCCTAGTGAAATTAAAACCTAGGTCTAAGTAGAACATGTGGTAAACAAAAATAATAATAAATAAACATGTAACAAGAAGGGGGGTAAGAAATTCAAACTTATTTATTAAAGTCAAAATTATAATGGAGGATTAAATTTTTAAAAAGGGGTAATGGTATTTTTTATCTACATTTTCTAATTTAATTTTTAGTTAAAAAAAAAGAGGGTAAATGGTTGCTTTTATTTACACTTCCTAAATTAATTTTTAATTAAAAAGGAAAAAGGGTAAATGATTGTTTTATCTACACTTGCTAAATTGATTTTTTGAGTTAAAAAGGAAAAAGGGGGAAACTTAAGAGAAATAGGAACCTTAAAGAAAAAGGGAAACGTAAAGAAAAGGCGAAACATAAAGAAAAAGATGAATGGCTAACTTAGTAAGGAATCTTGCCTTTGGAAATTTCTAATTATGAACTCAACTAGGAATTAAGTAAGACATAAGTCATTTAAGAAGTGTAAGGGAATTTTGGGACACCGATGAATGGTTTTAGGAATTCTCTTAGGTTGATGAGGGAAATATGAGTATTTATTTAATTAATAAAATTGATTTTCTGGTGCAACTAGGGGATCAGACGACATGTGTATGGGGGAGGTTTTTTCAAAATTAAATAAATGAAAAAGGAATTTAATGAGAATTTGGGAAACTAATTACCTAAAAACTCTATAAAAGAGATGGCAGAGGAGGAGTATGGATATGATCTTTTTGCGTAACGTTACACTGCTGAAATTTTATCTTGACTGGAATTTCTCTTATGGGAGTTGGGATACCAAGATCGGGTAATGAGTGGTAGCACGACCTTGCGAGGCGAGATGGGTGATATCATTCTCTAGTGTTGTGTGTGTGGCCCATTTTTGGATCAGGGGGCTCAGGGGGAAGAAGAGTACCCTTAGTGTTGGATGAGAGGTACGGGTGAGGTCACATCGATTGGCAAGCGAGAGATGGACGGAGCGTGCACGAGACAATGAATTCGGAGCTTTCGCATTTGGCTACGGTATGCATATGTATATTTGTATTGAATGGTAGTTTAAATATTGTTCTCACGTCTTCAGTAATGTACTTCTACTGTGTCAAAGTTTATGTTTTATTCATCGTGACACTGTCCAAAGATTTCATTTTTATCTTCAGCAAAATGTCTTGATGAGCCCAGTGTTTTATTATCAAGGAAATTAAAGTCATCCCAGCATTATGCTGGTTGTATTTTGAATTGATTTCCCATGGCGAACCCAAAATCCGATTACAATGAATTCTCCGTGTTTGTTTTTATTGATTAATACGAAGACAAATTGTGATTTTTTTTTATCTTATGTCCCTTATCCTTTAAGTTATTAGTCTGTGCCTATGAAGGTAGCCAAGATCCAAATTGATGGTCGTCACTACGATGTTTAAAGACTTAGATTCAAATTTCCTTCTTTCTTGTGCATGGATAATAAGTGAAGGACAAATTTTCTCCCAGTTGTCTATCCCTTACTTATAACAATGTGTTCCTCTTATGATAAATCTCTATGCTTGAATGATTAATATTTGTGTTTTTTGGATGATTAATCCTTGTGTTTTTGTGAATGAGTATCTTTGCATCTTGACTAATTCATTTATGAATGATTAATCCTTGCGTTTTTGTGAATAAGTATCTCTGCGTCTTTGAGTCATTCATTTATGAATGAGTAATCCTTGTGTCTTTTGTGAATGAATATCTCTGCGTCTTTGAATGACTCATTTCTAAATGAGTAATCTTTGTGTTCTTCTTTGTGAATGATTATCATTGCTTTTTATGGTGACTAAGTTTTTATCCAATATATGACTATGCGTGACTATGTTCTTATGACTTGTGTGACTGCATTTTTATCCATATGATGGACAACGTGGTGATGTCTTATCAATTTAAACTTTATATCAAATAGTTTTGGACAACGATACACACAACTAACAATTACATTGTAGAGAAATATCATTCATTTCAATTGGTTAAAAGCATATTTAAACAATGTGAAAATTTACGTCTGGTTTGATTTCATTAAATGAAAATCCAACGCGAGGTTATATTTGATTTCAACATTTTAAAAGTAATAATTTGTAGATTTATAAACAGGGTTCCAAACTAAATAACAACAATTGGTCGAAATCAATAGATATCGTAGATTTTAATTTACTAAACTTTCAAGGAATTCATTGGCTAGAATCTTGATCTAAATGTTGTTTCTCTAGATGTGTCCACATTCATTCCTATAGCTAGTTCCTCTTACAAAAATTATGGCATCAACGATACATTTGGACAATGATTTTATATATAGATAATATTTACACAACGATATTATACTTTGTGTTTTTGGATGGAATATTATACTCCGCATTTTTGGATAGCATTATTATACTTTGTGTTTTTGGATAGCGATATTGTTGTTAGCATATTATACTCTGCATTTTTGGATAACGATTAATACATTTAATAAGACGATGATATCATAATTTTAATGGAAATCCATCTCATATGGTTGATAGACAACATCATCATGTAATTAATGTGCATCCTTATCATGTACTTAATTGACAATGATATATATTGCACAATGATATCATTTTACATAGCTATATCATACTACACAGCGTTATCATATTAAACGGTGATATTATAACACACAACAATATCATATTTCTCTCGGCAATATCATATTTTCACTCAACAATATCATATTTAACTCAGAGATATATATGATTACACAAAAATATCATTATTAGCTTTCATTTTTTTAGACAACGATCTCATTAATGGATAGAAATATATTATTAGGCAACAATATCATTATTATCATTCATTTTGTTAGACAACAGTCTCATTAAGGGATATCAATATATTTTAGACAACAATATCATTTTTGTTAGACAACGATTTTATTAGACAATGATTTTTGTCAACAATTTTATTAATGGACAACAATTTCTGGACAACTATTTTAAAATGGTAGATAAGATGATGTGGAAGTTCTTTGTTAATCCAAAAAGAAAACCCCTTGTATTCATGTTCTTAATATATTAATTTACTTGTTTATCTTTATATGATGGTAAACATTATGATGGTAAACATTATTGGCTTAACAAAATGTAAGTACTAGTTTCTTATATCACATATGTTTAAGCTAAATTTCTATAACATTCTATTATCTAGGGAATTTAAATAGAATATCCATGCACGTGAATTTTTAGATATTATTCAATTTATTTATGTTTTACTATGCGGGAGACTTCCTTGAAAAAGTGCCTCATAAGAAAACAAGAATT
>JASDQU011104746.1:9199-29997 GCA_032191745.1 Picea mariana
TTTTATTTCCCCCCCTTTGTTCAACACTTAATTAATCAATTAATTAATTACTAAACAAATTAATCATTAATCAATAATTTAATACTTAATCATTTAATGACTTACTTAATAATTAATCATACATTAACCCTTAATCAAAGAGTTAATCATACTTAAGCTAATCATAGTAAAAAAAAAAAATTAACAACATATAATTAATTAAGGTTATATAATAATTAATTATAATTAGCTAATCTTTAGGATTATTTATGAAATTATTCATATTAATAAGAAAAGGGTCATTACACACATGGAAGAATACTAGCAACTGATACGTGGCCCATTTAGATGGGTGACACTCGTCACGTTTCAAATGCCATTTCAATATTCTGAATTATGAACTTCCGTCTTCTCTAAAATCTAATGGTCAAGCTTATCCTTTCAGATATACGATGTATTTCTATTTCGAGACTTCGTAGGTTCAGACTTTGAAAGTTTGTGCCTCAACGCACCCCGCTTCTCCCTATTTTCGAACTCCGAAAGGCTTCCAGGATAATATTCTTGCACCTTCTCTGGATATAACGGTCATAAAGGTTTTTCCTCTCCTTCCAAACAGATCCTACGGCTCCAACACCCCAAGTGTTGAGCACTCTCTCTCTCTATGGTCAAATACCATGCCGACTACGATTTTAATCTACCACTACTAATTTTGAGCTTCATAACATGGGCAAGTAACCCCTTGGCACTTAGAAACATTCTAAGGTTTGAAATCGGTTCCATATGAACACCATTTCAACTCAAAACCTTAGTTCCAACTACCACTTATCTAGCCCATCCAGGCTCAGGGTGGAAACTATGGCTTTGATACCATATTGTAATGTCCCCGACCATCAACCCCACTATCGACAATGCTACTACGTAGAAACATTCTCATACTTATATATATAACATGCATATTAAATCAAATTAACTCCTTTAACCAAACAATATAGATTAATCATAGGATTACTGCTAACATTCAAAAATAATGGAATTAACAATAAATATCATTGCAACAAAATACATGATAATATTACAAGCATCACAGACATGCATTTTAGTTGAAATTAAAATACATAATGATACTTATCTTAGAAATTGTAGTAACTCCACCAACCATGTGAAGACCTTCCATGAACCTTCCATCCTTAGACCATGCTTCTCATCACACTCAACAATGGGTCACCCCCGAGCTAGGACTAAGCTCCACCCAAGGCAAGGGAATCCTAGACTAGGCTGAGGTTACAGGAAAACCGCACAGAGAAACCAAAAGGATTCTCTCCAAGAGCCTTCTTACACCCACTACTCACAGAATCTCATTCCCCACATGCATGTTCCACCCGGGAGTATAAAAATTCACAAGAACATTCCATCGTTGCTTCACCTCCCTCTATGGGTTTCGAAAATAGGTTGGATCAATAATTCTCCGAGCTCCATAGTTGGTGCTGGACTCTCTCTGGGAGAAAACTACTTCCCAATAGACTCTCTCACCTGGAGATAGATTATCACAAGCTTGACAACCTACCTCTTCTACCACAGGCCTGACAACCTTGTTATTCAACTAGTTTTCAACTCAATTCCCGCAAGTTCCAAATAACAACAACAAAAACAGCTTTTGGTTAACTCACGAGTGACAACAGCAATAGGAAAATTGGGTGTGGACGTCCAAAAAATGAAAAAATTCCACTAAGACACAGCACGATTAAGGTAACACTGGTTTAAGGATGCATGACAAGAAATCCACGCAGAGGTCGAACACGGACTCAACGGTTCAGAAAAAAGGTGTATCGACTTCTCAAGAAAACATCCAGGCTTTGGGATTCAGAGCTGCGTGAGGGTATGCATGTAGAGATCAGACAAAATTCATGGTTTCATACAGTTGATGGCAGAATGGAGGACCAACCCCCAACTTAGTTCACGCTTCATCTATTAACTGCATGCGCCCAGGTCGACACTTTTCTTCCTGGAGCTGCATGCATTTCCTTTTGCACACGTTGGAGCTACATGCGTTGCCTCTCCCATGACTTAAGATAAAAACATGTTTGTCACACAGCTTTGGAATAATAATAAAATATTATTCTCAAAGACTTAAGCCCCTAAGCTTAGCCCCTCTTTCCAACCTTTCATCCCCTTTTCCCTTACCCACCCTATGGAAGCTTAGTCCCCCATCACTCTTTCTTCATGGTCGGTCTGCACACAGTGATGTTTAATATTTATTAATGTTCTACATATTACATATACAAAAATAGGCTCTTGGCCTTTAACACTTAGGCTCTCCGGCCTAATAAACACATAATCCCACCAATTTATTAATACTTGGCTCACCAACCTACAAAACATGATTTACAATTCATAAACATGCTTACAACAGGGCTCGTCATTGGGGATATTATAACTTACCTTCTCTGGGCTCATAAAAATTACATAGAAGGGGTCTCACTGTGCCATGCTTAATCACATTATGGGTCTCATCTTTGTGTATTTGGCCTAATGTTGGCTCCATGTTTCTCTCAATTGAACCTTTGAAGAATTCCTAATACGCAATCGTTGGAGCACTTCTTTCCTCTGCGACCTAACACCTTGACCCATGGAGGAGTTTTCCTTGAGTGTCATTATCCTGCACATGTCTCCTTTCCTTGAGCATTAGTATATTCCATGTGCTTGGAACCAATTTTCTTTTCGTGACACCCGTTCCTCCTTTGTAACGTAGAATTCTTTTACTCTTTTTCAAGCTCTTTAAAAATTGAAAAGACAAAAAATCAAATATTCCAAAAAGAGGGGACGGGAAATATACATTATTTTTTCAACACAAAAGATAGTTTCCCTTGGACAAAGAACATCCTTTCATTTGTTCGTCAAGAATTGGGATCTAGTATGACATTAGGATTTTTTTCTCACTACATAGAGGTGTGTCCTCCTCCATTTGGTTACTCTTCCAAACACATTGAGAGTTTGTGTTGCCTCCTGCATCACAAATTTATGTCAATGTCATGCTGCTTGAGTCTGATCATATTTCGTGCTTTTTTCCAAGGGAATTTTTACCCAACCTGAGTCAAACTTTCTATAGTTTGTCTCTTGACTTTGATGAGTGGGCCATCCCAAGAGTCCATTTAAGTCCATGTTCAAAATCGACGAATTTCTCTGCCTGCTCATCGAGATCCTCCAGTATTTTCCCGAAGGATTGTTGAAGACCTAAGAGTAGTGATTTTTACACTACCATTATACTCCTACTTGAGTTTTGAAGATATTGAATTTGTTGCTCGATCTATGAAGACTTCATCTCCAATTGCAAGCATCACTAGATTCTTGAAGATGCATACTATAATTGTATATCTTTGAATGATTTTGAGATGTAGATCCCCTGTGTATTTCTTGCATCTACACTTTATATATTTATATGACATGGATATACCATGTATTTGATTGGAAACCATGATTTAGTTCATCCCGAGCATGGGTATGCTCGCCTCAGAGAGACAATCGTTGTTTTGCAGAAGGCACCTCTCAAACTCTGGTCCGGGGCTCACTTGATTTTGTGTATTGTTGAAGATGTTGTAATGTATTTCAGCCATTAGTTTCTCTTCTGACCTCATACATTAGGGGGTGTCTTTTATATCCCTAAAATTCCCTACTCATGAATACACGACATTGGCCTTCTTGCTTGCATAATTTTCCAAATCATCATTGAGGATATCTATTTAAAAAAACAAATTTTAGAGCATGTACACGCCCTGCACCACTACTAACCATGTACATATACTTGTTGCATTCTATACATCCTACGTACATGTGCTTGTTGCACACTACAAAGCCTACGTATACCTCCAAAAGTTGCAAAAATTAAAAAGTTGTAAGGAATTCATTGGAATTTATGGGCTATTGGAGGTTTCCCAACCAATTCACTTGTTATAGCCTGTCCCTCAACCAAATAACCATCCTTTTGTCATATAAAAGAAGGTTCTAGAGTCTCATTTCACAACCAAGCATAAGAATGGTGAAACTCTACCCAATTTCATTCCCTTCCTTGCCCAAACATTTGCAACCTTTTGTCATTTACTGCCTCAACATTTCCTCTTCAATCCCTTTTCTTCCATTCAATCCATTCATTTTCCTTGAGGTGATTAGCATATTGTGAGAAGAGGCTTATTGAAGGTGCACTTGGAGCATTGCAAATAGGATCCCAGACCAAGTTCGCAAAATGATGGCCGACAAGGATTGTAAGTTTCAATCTTTGTTTAATGAATAAAAGAATCTCTTTTCCCTATCGAAAATGATGATGTTTTATGTCTTTTATTTGATTTATACATAACATTCGACATCTAACCATAATTTATGAATATAAATGGAATTCTTGTAGCCTTTTTTTCCTAGTCTTGGATGCAGGTCAACTTTGGGAGGAGACTTGCAGTCTTTGGAGCTACAAAGCTTGAGGAGATCATCACCAAATGTTGGATAAAAGGCACAGTTACCGATCTTAACATCTACTTGTTTCTGTTCATTTATTTTGGTATGTTTGGGGTAGTGTATAAACTAGATTGACTTTTAGGAGTTCATTTTCTCTATCTATATCCTAAACCTTGGTATAGTTATAGGGGGATTTTCCCGCTAGAAAGAATTCATGCAAGCTCTGAAACCTACAAACCTCGTGAGTCTAACCCATACTTTTACTGTGAATCATAGCATGTTTGCATAGTGCCTGGGCTATATTTCACCCTAGCCATTTTGTTGTTGTTTCCTAGGTTTTTTTTGGACTGGTGTGGCTTGTTGTCAGTACCAGAGCCCATACCCAATTTTGTTGCTATTATTATCCTAACTGGATTGGCCTGGGAGCCAGACTGAAGAAACAAGTTGCTAGGCCTATGAGAAACTCTCTCGTGGTGAGAGAGGTTGTTGGGGAAGTGATTTTCGTAGAGGGAGCCTCAAGGAAGTTGTAGTGCTCTGAGACTTCCTATCCAACCTGTTGTTGAAGCCCTAGAAGGGGAGTGGGGTAGCCAAAGGACTATCGAGCAGAGAAGGGGAACACTCCCTGGGGTGGGACATGCATGTGGGAATGAGAGGCTATAATATGTGGATGTGATTGGACTCCTGGGGAAAAAATACTTTCGAGATACTTTGTAACCTCAACCTAGCCTATGATTCCTTTTACCCTGGGTGGAGTTTAGTCCCAGCTCAGGGGTGACCCACTGTTGATAGCTTGGAGCAGTGTGGTCTAAGGATGGGAGGTTCGTGGAAGGTATACATGCAGCTTATGGACTTCTTAAACATATAAGTACTCTTTATATATTTTTAATTACATGTTGTATGTTACACATGTATTTATTTACTGTACGTTTCCACATAATTGTGTGTATGTTGACAAAAAATAGATGTTTATTTTTAATGTATTAAGTATGATATTTTCCGCAAATGAAAGTGATTCTTTCTGTAAGGTGGCATGGCCCAGCCCTAGGATGACTGGGGATGCTACAAATTTATATCATAGCTCAATCAAAGCAGTTTTTATTGTAGTAGCATGCCTCGCCTTGGTTGGTCGGTCACATCACACTAACCTTTTGTAGGTCATTATTGGGAGGAGAGTCGTAATCTAGGAGGTGGAAACAAGAGAAAGAGGTCAACACCAACCACAAGGACTAAAGGTGCACTCATTAACTCTCTTTACTTTCTCTCTAGTCACTTATTTTATTTGGTTTTGGGGTAGATTAAGGGTAGATCGGTATTTTAAGTGAGTTATTGCTCTGCCTTTACCTTAGACCCAATATAGGGGGATTTTCCCTGTAGCACATTCCAATATATTCAAGTACACTCCCTCCAATTCCTAGGATGGTTTCCTTTGATTGGAATAAAATTTTGGAGCCTAGCCTTCATTCTTTTGCACCTTTATAGATAATAGTTCTAGTTGAACTTTTGTTGAAAGGAAATTGTCGATGTATTATAGATGAAGGATCCTCTATAATTATTTTATCCTCCTTGTCTTGGAAAGGTTTTGTTTCTCCCAAGATTATGTCAGCTACCATTGAGATGATATATTTCAATAGAAGAACTAGTGAATGTATGGGGATTATTCCTTAGTTTTCTATCACGTTGGGTGGGAAGATTTTTTTAGTCAATCTGTTAGTGGTGTTAGGTCCTTTAGACTTTAATATGCTTCTTGAGCATGCTTATGTTTATGCTATGAAGGTTGTGGTGTATACGCTCTTTCATGTGATGTATTTTCTTGACAACGGAAGAATTGTCACTATTGATCATCTTTAATATGATAATCACCATCCTATTTCAACTTTAGCTTCAATTTACCCTTTGTGTGTTCCTATCTTTTTAGTATACTTTTCTCCATCATGAGTGAATTATGTGGCATTATATCCTCAGTGTTCAATTTCTTCTGAGAAGGATTCTTTATAGTCATGTTATCCTTCTCGAGACAAGGTATCAACAATTCATCAGGTGTTGTATCTAATGGGGTTAGGTGAGCTCCTCCTTTCCTCTTTTTTCCTGAGTAATCTGGAGTTTCCTCTTGAGTCTGATCTTACCATTTGTGAGACCTTGAGCCATAGTAATTATGTGTTGTCGATCCCTGATTTCATGGATTTTGATTTTCCTTCAGATTAGGCTATCCTTGAAGCTATGATTATGGATTTTCAACCTCTTCCTGAACTGGAAACTTTACAGGTTGGTTACCAAAGAAGCCCTTGTCCTGTGCCTAGAAATGGGCTCTACTTGGAGAACTATGATGCATAATTTGTAAGGCTATGCATTGCTCTGTACATATTGTACATTTAGGGTTTCTTGTTTTCAATTTATGTATGCCATAGAACATGTTTTTATTAGAGACTTCTATATTGAACTTATTAACTTCAGGGTGAGTGTTTATTTCTTATATACAGGACTTTGAAGACATTTTTTCTTTGGTACCTTTTTCCATGTTGAAACTAGAATATAGGGTAGATTTTCCCCTTCATGCATTTTTTCATTATCTGTTTCCAATCTCATTTTACCTTAGGATCAACCCCACTGAATTGCGACGTTGAACCTTATCTGATGTTTAAAAGTGTTGTACTTCATGTGGTAGAGCCTACCATTCATGCATGCCCTAGTTAGAACCTCTTCACAGTTTGGTGTCCATGCTAAAATATTTCCATAGCCTTGGGAGTCTTGTTTATTCCCACCATGAATTTGCATTGAATATGCATATCTTCTTCTCGATATTTTTTTTCCATTACCTATGAAACTCTCTCTAACATATGCTGCTACATATGTCAACATTTTTTATATTCTTCAACATGTATTGTGTTCCTTAATATCATATAGAGTAGGTTATATACCGCCTACATGGTGCATTTATCTGTATCATTCACATATATTCCATAAGTTCCACCCCTTATGTTCATGTCATCATACCTTCAAGCTTCTTTAAAGGTGTTTTTTACGAATGGTAGATCTTACCTCTTCATGGGTGTCCTAGTTAGTACCTCACTGACATTTTTGACACCTATGATGCAGTTTTCCTATAGGATTGAAATCCCTCTTTAGGCCCTTCATGTCTATTCATTGAAGCCTCACAAATTCCTTTCAATATATTTCTATATAACCTACCCATAGGGCTTCCAAAATTTTGTTGAGTTGTAAATGCATTACATAATAGCCACTCGTGCTTCTAGGCCTAATGATGGCTTCAACTTGTTGTTGAACCATTTGTTTATGCATTCCTACCACTTTTTAGCCTTGTAATTTATTTCTTTGCAATTAAACCCCTTTATCCCCAGAGGAGACATTCCCCTTAGTGTCCTTACCCTGCACATGCTTTCTTGCATGGAACATAGGTATGTTCCTTGTGCTATGGAACTAGTTTTCTTTCCTATGACACTCATTTCCTCCACTGTACTATAGCATTATTTTATTTTATTTTTAGGATTTAATAAAATGAAAAGGACAAAAAAAATAAAAAAATAAAAAACAAAAAGAAAGGGGGGAAGTGCCTATCTCATTTTTTGGTAGCAGTCTAGTTGCCCTTGAACAAAGCACAATCTTTGAGTCAATATCTCAATATTTTGGGTTTACTATGGCATTAGGATACTTTTCTCATTATTGAATATACTCTCTGTTGATTTGTTATTCTTCCCATCATATGGAGCATATTTTAATTCCTTTTGTATCACAAATATATCCATGTTTGTAATACATGCTTCCTAAGTCACATAATGATTCATTCTTTTGTTCAAGGGAAGTTTCATCCTGAGTCGACCACTCTGCAAAAAATCCTTGACTTTCCAAGTCGAACTTCCCATGTCATTCAAGTACATCTCAATATCACAAGTATCTTTGTACTTCACGCATGCTAGTATAGAAGGTTCCCATTGACTTCTTGCTATCAGTTTTTCTCTTATCGACTCCGAGACATTTGTTTGTGAGTATGACCTAGAGTTTCATCTTGGGCCTATTTTCATCATTGATAGGTGACTTTGTGATTAGAATATAAAAAACCATCATTGGTTGATGATTGATTGTTTTCCCTTGTGTTTGACGTCAAGAAAAATCATCACACATAGGGATTCATGTGACACCTTGGTTTGAATTTGAACCCATTGGTAAATTCCTCATCTCTGTCAGTAATATTCATTATTAACTACTATTCAGAGAGTCTCTATCATGTGCTATTCCATTTGGTGTATGTGAGAGTCGTACCTTGGTGTGGTCCTTATAATAATTTCATCCGATTCCTTCCAAATATTTGGCCTTCTACTACTTCTCATGTTGGATGATGGGGGATGCCTTAATTTCCTCCTTCTAGTGGATCTCTTCCTATAAACTTCAACACATCTTGATATGGGATAGGGATCTAGAGTCATTATTAGTACCTTTGGTATTTCATTCATCAGTGGTAGTTTCCCTTACTATTGACAGTGGGAATACATTAATGTCCCATCATCAGTATATTCTATCAGGTGTTTGACATCGGCTTATTTAGTCACACTTGTTAGATTTTACTAGGTACCTTGATGCCCATTATAATAATCAGTAGGTTGTATCAAATTTTTTAATGGTATAAATCAATGATCAGTAATCAAATGGTGTCTCACTATGTTTGAATTCAAAAAATGTATTCACATAGTGTATACTTTTACCATGGTGAATCGTTATGAAGAATTTGGGTGAAGTTTGAGCATCACATCTTTTTTGCTCCTACCGAACCTATATTGATTGTACCCCCTTCACAGAAATTGGTACCTGTAGAGGATCAATTTGTTCACTTCATTGACTCTAGATATCCTCTAATTTGATTTTGAGACATAGCTCTAATGTGTATCCATTCATGGCTATGAGCTCCAATTGCATGGATACACTTTGTATGTTTTGTGGCCATGATTGTTATTTCCACTTTTATCACATGGATCCACTGTGTATAGTTTTCATGGCCATGGAAATAAGTTCTACTTTCATCACTCATGGATCCATAATGTACTTGATTTGGAGGCCATACTTATATCACTCCTGAGCATGGGTATGCCCAACTTAGGAAGAGAATACTCTTACTTGATTTTTGCTGACGATTTATGTTCTTGGATCAATTGTTCGGGAACCTTCATTTGGTTTATTTCAATGCATCATCCCCTCTTAGAATTATAATGTATTTCATCCATCAGTTTCTCTTCTGACCTCACACATTAGGGGAAATATTTTATAGCATAAATTTCCACAAAAAATTCACATTTGTGAGTTAGACTAGTACATTCCCTAGCTTGCAAACATAAATCCCACTCTCATCCATCAGTTTCATCTAAAAAAAAAATACTTTTATTGGCATATTTTATTCACCCATATGAAAACCATGTACATATGTTATTCACCATTATGAAAACGACATACATACACTATTTTCTAGTGTACAAACCACGCATACCCTCAATTTTGTGAAAAATTAAAATTAATCCACATTTTTGGGTTGTTTTTTGGTTGGGATCATTCCCAAACTTCCCTTGGCCCATACACAATAGAATAAAATCACCCTAAACCCTTGAGGATGGTATAAAAGTGATGGTCCCAAGAATAGCAACAATTATTTACTTTACCCTAGGTCTTCTACTGTACTTGTCAACCTGAGGTTTGTACAAACTTAAGAGGTGTTATGCACTGTATGTGAAGTATGAATTTTTCGGTATAAAAGGGTTGAAAATGTTCAAAGGATGGAAATGTCTAGGAAATCAAATGACACAAAGCATTTCTGAACTAATTTCTTTAAAGGAAAAACACCAATTTGAAATTACAACTAATCTAAAGTGTGTGAAAAGAGCTTATTCTATTGAATCAGGAAAGTCAAACTGAAGCAAAAGATTAATCTAATATGAAGTTATGAAAGAGAATAGTGATAGAAGTAAAATCTATAAATTATGACAGAAAAACTGCAATGGAAATGAAACTACACTAATGCATGAAGAAAGCAATCTAACCCCTTGATCATTATCAATATAAACATTATTTTATTGTTTGTTTATGATTTCAATAAAATAATATTAAACTAAGTCAAAATGGGAAGCAAAAAAATTCCGACATGAGATTTCTACAAGAACTGTGAATTTTTACAGTATCTGCACAGTTTCTACAGGATACTCCTACATGAAGAAAAATGAAGTCTAAAAAGGTAGCGCAAGTATTTAAAATCATTGAAAAAGCTATACTATAAAATAATTGAAGTGAATATATGGTTCTTATCCTTTAGAGGCACTTAGGAGTGCTCCAAAATGTTATTGAACATTTCTACAGGATGCTACTACAACTGGCTAGTTAGTTGAAATCTTAACAGAAATGGAAATTTATCATGCAAAGCTAAATCTAACTTCAATAGAGAATGAAACACTATCTATGCAACAATTAATATGCATGAAAACTACATAAATAGTAAAAAGGGTCCTTGAGCCCTCTTGGATGGGCCCTACCCAAGAAGCATAAGGAACCTAAAAGAAACTTTAATGGAATGAAGGAAACACCATTTTATTTCATAAATATCAATAGTACATCAGGAACATGAAATTTCTTAGTCTTCAACAAAAAGTCTTTCATAAAATGTCCATACAATGATTCTCCAAAAATTCACTATCTCCTTCTCTCTCTTAGACTAGAGGCCTATATATAACTAGAGATTTTGACCTCCCTTCCTAAATAAAGGATATTGATGAGTAAATGAGGGATATCAAAAATTTACATATGTATTTTTGAACTAATGTTGATCAAAAGTGGTCATAAGTTTACAAAGATCATTCTTGGAGGTAGGTGTAGAACATTTCCCTTGATCTTTGGTTGGCAACTCACTTGAGGGGACCAAATCCCATGTTTCTAGGAGGTTGGAGCCCTTGACTCCTAAAATTCGACCTATTTGGTGGAACAAATGTATTTTTCCAAAAAAAATAGTTCAAAAATGTATATTATACATAAAAATCCACCTCAATCATACATTCATTAAGAAACATACAAAATACTCATGACTAACTATTAAATATCGTTAAAAGAAAACATTAATTCATTTTTTGGTGGAAAAATATTGCAAGTATTAGCCTTTAGAATGTACAATAATGAGGATCATCAATAAGCACCTATTGAGGGAATGGATGAAGAGACAACCCAAGTGCAATATTATCCTAACGAATTTGCAAGCTTCCCTATTTCCCTGATATTATGAGTAGCATCCCCCTGATTTGGAACTTGTTTTCCAAAAATCCTTTCTCTTTGTTATATGAGTATAGGGTGTGTTCCTATCCATTTTGGTTCATCCAAGGAAGGGCCATATTTCTGAGTTGAGTTTTAAAGGACCAGTGGAGGAACCTGGGTGGTTGTCTTTGGGGAAGTGTTGATGGTTAGAGTCAGGTTGTAACTACCCACTTATATTGTTTTCAATAAAAGAGTTCTCTTTCCTTACATATTTGTGTAATATTTTTCAATTTTATTATGTATGCCAATTTTCTTTTCATATTTGAATTCATATGTATTACATGTATAACTTGATCCTATAACTACCTTGTTGCAACATAAACTTGATCTTTTTTTCATATTAGTATGACCATATATATGGAGTGGATCAACAGTCGAGAAAGAGGAATGAAATAAACCAATAGGATACAAGGTGTGACCTTCTCTCTTCTCTCTTATAAAGTAGTTATTTCATTTCAATTTTTTGTGTGTTAGGGTAGCTTCTATATTTTACATATGTTCAAGCTATGTTGTGACATGACCCAAGGTCACAGGGAAAAATCTCATAAAATTTTATTGTCGGTTAGTGGTAATATTTTCATTTCTTTGAATGAACACATGAAATGAAATGATAATATTACTTCTACAAATCATTCTTTTCATAATACAAGTAGGTTGAGAATTGGCACAACCGACAAACCCAAGAATCCTACCATTGAGAAGTCCCAACCAAGTTTGACTAGGTTCTTGGTTCCATCATCACTATCACTATCACATATGGGATCTAAAAATCTAGGTGCTTCTTCTTCATGTGTGTTAATTATGCAAGTTTTAATTTAATTCCTTTTTGAATTTGAATTTGCACATTATTTTATTTGTTATCTTTTTTGAAACTAGATCATTTTTAATGTATTTTTCATATTATTGTAGGTCATTTATCTCCCTTGAAATTACAATGTTGGGGGTATTGGGATCCCTATAATGATAGAAATGGGGAGATACTAGATACAAAGGTCCTAATGGATGATCAACAATGTGGGAAATTATGGGCCATAGAGAAGCATACCAAGAGGACACTATGTTATTTTGGTATTGAATGTTGTATTGATGACACATATAGACATATTCATTTCCAGAGGGCTTATGAAACATGGATCCGTTTTAGTTCATTTGCATGCATTTTTTGTAAGTTGATTCCTGATTGTAATGACTTTAGGATGCACTTATATTGTGAATAAACAAGAAACATTAAAAGACATGACATAGATATAGGAAAAGGGAGAAGATTGGACCATTTGACTCAAAATGAACTCAAAATCATTGCACGAGCTACAAATGCTAGCCATAGATCAACAATGCAAGCTCTTTGGTGGGAGATGATGAAGCACTAGTAAATTTGGGTCATTTTGCAACGACCATTTCAATGCTCTTGTGACATTATGTCATGGATATTGTGACGAATCTTGGTCCCCCCAAATGTCGCTTCACGTGCTGTGGAAAGTGTCATGAACCTAGGATATCATCGCAAGAGAGAAGGCCCAATGAGGTCATCGCAAGAGTGACAACTGGATGAGGTCGTCGCAAGAACAACGACCTAGGGAACTCGTCACTAGAGGGATGACCTGGGGCACACGTCGCAAGAGATACAACTAGAATAGTTCTTGCGATGAACTATTGAAGGATAAGGTATCATCGATGGTAATGATAGTTCATTGCAAGAGCAACAAAGCCTTGATAGTTGTGATAAACTATCAATACTATCGATGATATTATTCTTCACAAGAGAGACTACCAGAGTATTTCTTGCGACAAACTATCAATACTATTGATGATCTTATCTGTCGCAAGAGAGACGAACATATTAGTTATTGCGATGAACTATAAATACTATCGACGAAATTATTCACCACAAGAGAGACAACCAGAGTAGTTCTTGCGACTAACTATTTTTTGCAAGAGCGATGAAGCCTTGATAGTTTCTACAAACTATCAATACCATCGATGATCTTATTCATCGCAAGAGAGACAAAGTATATCTATTTAAAAAAAAATTAATAAATATTAATGCAAGAAAGTGCCTTTGAGGGTTGTCAATTACAATATATCCATAACATATGGGTCATATGGGTCACTATATTGATGGTGATTACATGCCAACAACTATCAATATGGTCATTTTGGAGCCTTAACATGACTAACAAGTAATATTTGTTTCATATGTTTTATTGTGTCATTATTCAAATTTTGATTTTTAAGTATTTAAGTTATTTGATTGACTCTTGCACATACACAAAAATAATCTACCATTTCATCAATTATGGTATCAATTATGGTAAACTTTGTGATGATGCCACATATCTAGTAGTAGGAGTGGGACCTATCTCATTGCATATTCCATCAAGTGATATAGTGATGTTGGCCCATAACTTTAGTAGCTCATCGATAAGAGGCTTGATATATACATTCATATATTTGACTTGGTACTTACCTAATTGTTTGAAATTACACATAATTACTACCATGATATTTATATATAAGTAAATAAATAAACAAAAGATATTATGCAAAAAAATAAACAAATGAAAATGTTACATTCAAAAAATTAGTGTAAACAAATACTTGGAAAAATCATTGTCAACATTATGTGCTCCATCTTTATTGACATCCAAGGAGGAATGTTATTGTTGATAAAAAAAATAGGCCACATTGAGTAAATAGACCTAATCTCTTTGAATGGATTAACACCATCAACTTCCAATGAAATCCTAACATTATGAGGTTCATCTTTGAAATCTGCCCATTTTTCCTCAATTTCCCTAAATGCATAACTGTCAGTAGGCATTCAAAGAACACCATATTCAGTTCTGTTACGTGAATGGTAATCCATAAATTGTGTTATGATTTCACACCTAAACAAACATTGCAAACGTGGAATTATCAGAATATGACGAAGAACCTTTCGAGGCACCCTTTTTGTTACTTGATCGGTTCGATATCTACTGATAAGACATTGAGGGAATTCTGTTTTCGAAGCATTTTGTCCATAACATATAATATGAACATTAGGACATGCATCTATAGTTTGATAATCCATTCCAATGTCTTTCATAATGGCATGCAAATCTCAATATGTGCGAAGTAAAATATTTGACGACGATTACAAAAATTCACCTAACAATATACAACATAACAAATAACTAGTTAATTTAAAGAATATTAATCATAAAAATTGCATTCTTATTTTACACATTAATTAACACTAAAAAAAAAAAATAAGTCAACATTTATGTATATGAGATGAAACATATTACATACCTTAGGATTTGTGTCATATAAGTGTTCGAAAAATTATTCATAACCTTTAATCTCACTAGCAACAATGGAGTGGAGAGAAGATTTGTACTTGAGCCTTAATAAAGTTGTTTATTTTCATTTTCTAATAGAGGTTCATCATAAATATCATCATTGTCCTCATCATTATTCGACTAAACAAACAAATCTTGGATCGTTCGATTTGTCCCACCATCTTCTTCCATGGGATCATTAATGACGCAACACCCCCACCTCAGCAGGATCTGTGTGACCTCCCAGTATTTGGATCTTCCTATTCCCCTGAGCTAAAATGGCTCTCTAGTTCCCACCAGAACCTTCAATGCATATAAAACCATAGGTCCTTATAGAATTTATGCTCGCACGAACAAGCACTAGGCGTAAACTTCTACTCCACGTGACCACCAGCGTGACCACTAGCTTAACCCAAAGGGGCCTTCCAGTTCTTGACTTCGTGTTTTGCGATTTTGGGATTCCTGTTATGAATCACCCTGAATCCTCCACTTCCCGATATCCCAAAATGGGCTAATGTTTCTTATCTCCTCCCTTATTCTTACACCATATGACCTCTAGCTAGATCCTGGGGCCTCTCCTTCGAGCGCGTCATGATTTCATGACTCATGAGTTCATGATGTAGCTCTTCTCCCCTTTTCCTCGAAGTATGAACTCACAAATTCTTCACCGCGGATCAATGGTCCTAATATTCCCATGATCTGACAGTTCAGATTCTTGTTTCATGAAGTTGGGACTTCACAACTCGCGGCTTCTAGGTTGTAGTTTCCTCCATGTTCTCGACTCCCAAAATACCGAAATTCCAATCACAAATCAACTACTCTCATTGATCCAGATATAACGATTGTTATCTCTTCTGATCTTGCGAGTGTTGGAAGACACTCCATCTTATATTCTCCATTGATCTACTATATCCAACGGTCTATGGAAAATAGATGTTTCTCCCTTCAATAAATTCAACCGTCCATTCAGGTTCTCAAAGACTCCTCGCTAAATAACTTGGAATCTTTCCTCCTGATATTGGTTTCTGCGAGGTGACTTCGACCATCGCCCATCCTTTGAACTTTCCAAGTCTCTATTCCTTCTGAGTTGATTCTGGCTACAAACTCATGGAATTCCAAGGGATTCTTGCGTGCACTCCTTGCGGCTCTCACAATAATCTCTGATTATCCAAACACTCCAACTCTGCGCACTCACTGCGACAGAATTTCTTCAACCACTTCCTTGTTTGGAAAAGTATAAGACTTCAACCTGGCCTGTGCACACCTTGCACGGTCTGAGCTATATTTTCACTTCTGATGGTAAAAGAACAACTCTATCTCTCCTGAGATTTTCTGAGGCAAAAATCAGAATCTTGTCAACACACTCCTTGCAGACCTTCATTGCACTCCTAGCAGGAATTCTCAGGACAAGAAGAAATTGAAACTTATACTCTCCCTCTCACAGACTTCATACATTCAACATGAAATCATACACATAAAGAATTGAAACAAATGCATAACAGAGAATATAAGCAAACTGTAAACATACCATTCAAATAGATGCAAATAATAATCACAACAACACCATGAAATTGGATCAAAGCATTCTCATATTAATCCAAGTGCTTATGTACATGGTTTCTATAGCAATAGTTATTTTCTCATACACTTCTACAGCCTATGTTCTTCTCTTCTCTCCTATGTTCTCTTGTTCTACTGCTTCTACTCATACAATTGAGAATTATGATAATGCAATACATATGAGGGAGATTTATTGAGTTTTCCCTCCTACAACTCTAGGCTATATTATCGAAATTAAATACTACAACTACTTTACATTTATTACATTAAATTCCTCCAACCGACAGATGATAGCAACTGCTCAAGATCTACGTTACAATCCTCAAAACATTTAAGGACAATTACGTCCTCCCAGATATTACATTAATGTTTCATTTTTAAATTTCAAAACGTATTCAAAATGCGTGTTGGTGCATATCTAGCTGTCCTCCGCTTGCACTTGATGGCAATGCTCCTGCATCATACTCATCTGGCTACAAAATTCATGGACTCTTTTCCATAAGATCCTGCACCATCTGTCCATGTTTCTGGATATTTTCTTCACTTTCCCAACCAACATCCTTAATTGAGTGTCCCTTCCACTTTATCAAATATTCAAAATATGTCTTCCTCCAGGTCTTCTTGCCAACTCTCTGATCAATGATCTTTTCCATCTACGGCTTTTCAGCTACAGGAATCTGTTTGACCCACTGAACTTCCTTTTGATTGTCTTCTCCTCTCTATTAATCTTCTCTATAAGGGTACATATCTACTATGTTGAATATGGGTGATATGCCCACATCATCTGGAAATTCTATCTCATAAGCATTTGCCTCAAATTTTCGCAAGAAATTACACAACCCTATCTTCTTAATCTTCAGCTTATTATATGTTACCCTTGGGAACATTTATTTTCTTAGATGTGATAAAACCAAATATCCCACTTTGAATTGAAGCTCTCTCCTTTGTTGATCTTCTCTGCACTTGTATTCCTGGTTGGAACTCTACAACTGTTGTTTAATATTACTATGGAGCTCCTGCATCTCTGCTACAAAATCTTCCACTCCATCACTCCTGAATTCATTCTTCTCTAAGTCTCTCAACTCAGATACTCCTCTTGGTTGCATTCCATACATTATATGGAATGGGATCTGTCCCGTTCTCCTGTTAGGTGATTCGTTATATGAAAATTGCACTTGCAATAGAATCTGATCCCATTGACTATGATGTTCATCTACCAAACTCCTCAATAAGTCTCCCAAACTTCGATTTACTACCTCAGTCCGTCCATTCGTCTGAGGGTGATATGCTGAGCTAAAAGATAGATTTGTCCCCAAATTTTTCCATAGTGTCCTCTAGAAATGACCAACAAACTTGTTATCTTTGTCCGAAACAATACTCTTGGGTAAATCATGAAGTCAAACCACTTCTTTGAAAAACAAGTTTGCAATGTGTGTTGCATCACTGTTTTTCTGACATGGAATTAAATGTGCCATTTTTTAGAATCTATCGACTACCATGAATATGGAATCACAACCTCTCTGTGTCCTTGGCATTCCTAACCCAAAAATCCATGCTTACCGCATCCCATGACGTTTCTAGTACCGGCAATGGTTGATACAACCCTGTATTCTATCTTTTCCCCTTTGCATGCAAGAAAATTATACATCTGTTCACAAATTTATTGACATTTGTCCTCGCCCCTGGCCATAATACAAACTGTTCAATTCCAAAAATGGTGTATCATTGCCTAAATGGCCATCCAATCCCCCCCCTATGATTTTCCTTCAAAAAAATTTCTCTCATAGTACTCTTTGGGATACACAATTGATTCCCCTTGAACAACAGTCCATCCTAAATCAAGTATTCAATCCATTGGATTCTGTCTCTCAGAAAATGATTCTCACATGCTTCATAAGCATCCTTAAAATCTAACTCATCTCTGTACATTTCCTTAAGGCTATCAAAACCTAAGGTCTTCACACAAAATTCTTGTAGAATCAAACATTTCCTACTCAATGCATCAACAACCTTGTTAGAATTTTCAGAAATGTGTTTTGTAACAAAAGTAAAGTTCTACATAAATTCAACCCATTTGGCATGTTTCTAGTTCAGTTTCTCCTGTCTAGTTATATATTGTAAGGCCTGGTTGTCGCTATACAAAACAAACTCTTTTGGAACCAGGTAGTGCCTCCATTTATTCAATGCTTGTATGACTGCATAAAACTCTTTATCATTCATGGAATACTTTCTTTTAGCATCATTCAGCTTCTCACTGAAGTATGCAACTGGTCTATTGTCTTGACTTAAGACTGCTCCAATAGCAAATCCACTTGTGTCACATCTCACTTGAAATGTTTTACTAAAATATGGAACAACCAAAACTGTTTGTCCAGTTATATTATCTTTCAACAACTTGAAACTTTTCTCCACTTCCTTTGTCCAATGAAAAGATTTATGCATTTTCTTGACTGTGTCCATCATTTGTGCACAAATCCCGCTAAAATTCCTGATGAACTTCCTATAAAAACTGGCTAGTCCATGGAAACTTTTGGCTTCAAAGATATTCCTCAGTGACGACCATTCTCTAATTGCTCTTATTTTTTCAGTATCCATCTTCAACTCATTCGAAGAGATCACAAAACCTAAATAAATAAGCTCTGTCTTCATAAAAGATGAATTCTTCAGATTTATCAACAACTTCTCTTGCTGCAACCTTCTCATTACTGAAGCTAAATGTATCAAATGTTCTTCCTCAGTCTTATTGAAGATCAGTATATCATCAAGATATAAAATTACAAACTTCCCAATGAAATCTTTTAAGACTTCGTTCATCAATCTCAAAAAATTACTTGGCGCATTTGTCAAGCCAAATGGCATGACAATCTATTTGTACAACTCTTCATTCATCTTGAATTTTTTCTTCTATTCATCACCTTCCCTCATTCTAATCTGATGATATCCACTTTTCAAATAAATGTTTGAAAAAAACTTTTCTCCACTCAAGCAATCCATCAAGTCATCCATCCTGGGTAAAGAAAATCTATACCTGATGGTGATTTTTTTTATAGTCCTCAAGTCTGTACACATTATCCATCCACCATCCTTCTTTGGAATTAACACTGTTGGCACAAGGCATGGACTCAAGATTTCTCTAATCAATCCTTTGTCCATCAAATCCTGGGCTTGTTTCTTAACTTCTTCATTCTCTTGTGAAGTTAGTCTGTACTCTTCTTTGTTTTCTAAACTCGCCCCTGGTATAAGGTCAATTTGATGGATTATACTTCTGATGGGTGGAAATGAACAAGGTAAATCATCCACCACTATATCATCAAAATTTTCCAGCAGTTCCTGAATCTCCTCAGGTAGATCATCTATTGAGGTATTGGTCAAGATGAATCTAGGTTTTCTTACCAAAGAAAACTACATTTCTTCATCTTTCTTGACTTCATCAAGAAGTTCCTTCCCACTCATGAGAAGTATAGTATTTCTTGTTTCCTCTTTCACCTTTTTGTCTTCAATTGGAAGCAACATATGCGTCCTACCATTCTTCTCCAAGGTGTATGTGTTCTTTCTTCCATCATGAATAACGTTTCTATCATATTGCCATAGCCTCCCCAACAAAATATGACAGACATCCATGGGAATAACATCACATAAGATATCATCTCTATATCCCCCTATCTTAAATTCAACTAAACATTGTTTAGTGACAATTACCTGATGTCCTTTTTGCAACCATGAAACTTTGTATGGGCTTGGATGTGCAACTGTCTCCAATTATAGCTTTTCCACCATCTCTATGGATACTAGATTATTCATGCTTCCACTGTCAATAATTACCTTGCATACCCTATCCTTGGTCTTGCAAGCTTTCCTAAATAAACTGTTCCTCTGGACTAGATTCTCCATCTCTTTCTCTGGCTTTAAGAGAATTTTCCTCATCATTAAGGATCTTCTTCCTTTTTCATATTTTGCCTCAACATTTCACTTTTGCACTTCTGAAATGTGAGCTTCGCCTCCTCTATCCCTTTTTATATCGGGACATTCAAAATATTTTTGTCCTATCTTTCCACAGACAAAAAAATTTATTTCACCTCCTCTGCCTCGTCCTCTTCCTCTTGCTCTAGGAAAAGTGTTCCTATCGACATATTTTCCTCCTTGTGAGATTCCTCCCCTTTCTAGGTGGTTATGAGGTTTCTTTTATTCATCCTTGGGCTT
>JASDQU011104747.1:0-10988 GCA_032191745.1 Picea mariana
GTGCCACATCTGCACATGCAAACAAACACCAGATAGTATCAGCATCTATATCACAAACATAAGGCATGCTATCTCAAAAACACAAAAACATACATATCAACATCATCAAATCAGCATACCTCGGTGGTCAAAAACCTCCCCTAGAGGTAGTACCATGTTCGGATCATCCCGGAAGTCGACCCCGGCATAGGGGTAACGTAGTATCACCTGCGGCATCTATTGCCATACCTGTGTTGCCTCTGCCGTGAAGAAGTGGCAACCCTCGCCACCACCATGGCAAAGCAACACCGTCGACCATCACTGCAGTCATGGCTCTCGCGCCCCCGGTGCACTCAATAAAATCCTAGGGTGCAGCATCGGCACCCTCTCCAGAAACCACGCCACTAGGATTGACCCAAAGGAAAACTCACCCGTGTCCATGGACTAGCAGTGGTCCAGCTGCCCTATCATCCAGGCATGCAGAGTCAGTCCCTAGGCGAACTGCTCGCTGGCCAGCACTCTCCCCATCACCAACAACTAGCCCCCACTGATCCGCTGGGTCGCCAGTGACCCATATACTCTCAAAATCATCGTTGTTATACACTGATGCACCAGGGAATCTATCGACCCAATGCTCACAACCGTCCCGGACATAAAGTTCTGACCTGAACAGTATCTCCGGCCAACGGTCTCTAGGGTCAGGTCTCTCGGTAGCACCAGCTCCGCCGGTAGGGGCACACCCCAAAATGGGAGCCCAATCAAGAAGTACACATCCTCCACCGTAGTGAAGGGGATCTGCTCTCCTTACACAAGGAAACAGTGGATCTCAGGACTCCACATCTGAATCAGGAACTGCAGGAGATACTCCTGTGCCCATATCAACGGGCACTTAAAGAACTTTAGCAGCCCACAGGCTGCCAAAGTAGCTCGCACACCTGGGTCCTCAATCGCCACGGCATCTCATAGATGGGACCAATCTCGCTCTCACCAACCCACCGGCATCGTGCAAACTGCCCACCTGCAGCCACAACAAAGAATCTTATATCAGCCCACGAGCCCATCAACGTCATCACAAAAATCAATTTTACACCCATCAGCTTTGCCTCTAAGGCGCAGCCGTTTTAACCCACAGGCACGCACACATGCGCGCCTATTCACTACAGAGGCACACACGTATGCGCACCTGTTAGCTTCACAGGTGTGCTCTCAGGCGTGCCTATTACATCCACAGGCACGCTCTCAAGCGCATCTGTTACCTACACAGGCGCGCAATGGTGCGCGCCTGTCCACGTCAAAGTCGCACACAAATGCGCAACTGTACAGCCGACAGGCGTGCACATTGTGTGTGACTTTAATTCCCTCACCTGTGCCCCCATGCGTGTCTATCCGATGGGTAGGCGTGCACGTGTGTGCACCTATTTCCAGATTTCCCGCACACGTGGGGCCCACACCCACAAAACCCCTATGTACAGCCCTCCGTACAACCCCTGCCCAAAAAATGAAATCCTATTTCTATGCAGGATGATCAGACCACTAACTTGAAGCTTGCTAATCACCAATCGGATGCCTCATCCTCTCTGAATCTCCAAATCTCCTCTGAAAACTACTCATCCAGTCACTATTGCAGCAGGTACAAATGAGGTGGCAATGTGGGCCCTACAACTATATATAGGCCTTTTTGTCAAACTTCCACTCACCATTCCGGGAGCCCACGGTGTCCATTTTTCAATTNATATACTCAGCACTGGCATGTAGTCTTTCCCTCTGTATCGCACTTACATTTCCAGTCGCACCCTCTGATATTTGCCTCTAGGACCCCCATTCCTGGCTCTGCAGTACCCACACCTCCATTTGCATCTTCGGTACTGTCACCCGGTATCATTCTTCCCCACATGAGTTGTCCCATTCATAGCACCTTGTGGGACTTCTGACACTCATGTTGTTTTTCAAAACCCTTTAGGGATGGGAGTCCCGACAGTCTTTCATCATGTCGCGAATCAACCACATACTCCTTCTCCTCATTTTGCTAGCTTTCCCACACGGACTCCCAGATTATCTCTTCACGGTTCTATTTTTTTATTGCACCTTCGCAGTATCCTGAACCCTACATTTCATCCACAATCAGTTTGCCCATCAGCAAATCTCCCTCCATCCCACCTACCTCATACAGAAACTCACCAATGGGGCCCCCACCCTTCATCATTTTTTCGACCAACTTCTGCCCTACATGGGCCACTCATATCACACTGGGGCACCCGTTTCTGTATTTTTATATTTCTCCCCAATTATTCGTTATTTATTTTACAAACGCCTTTATTTTCCAGTCATTACATTACCCTTTTTTGTCGTCACCTTTGGCGACCTGCTTCCCTCTTTTTGGCCAACCACAACCCATGTCACCCTTGGTTGGAGCACTACTTATCATCTACCCTTGTCAGCATTGTCCATATCTTCAGAGTACCCCACAGGTCACTTACCTCTACCCTCTGAATTTTTTCACCTTGTCCCGCCTCTGGCACAACTTATCCCCAGTCTTGTCATCCCCCTGACACTCGACCTCGTTGAACGGTTGCGGCCACTTTTTATCTCATACATCCTCCAAGCAAGGGTAGTCTTGAGTCTTCCCACACCTTGACTTTGTCCATGTACCTCTGCCACTTCCTCACCTCACCTAGTAGCTTTCACGAAGCCATTTTCTTCTGGGAGTTGCGTCCCCATTTTTGTCGACATCAGCACAGTTTCCAGAAGGGTGATAGTATCTTGATTCTCATTATCCACTCAAATGAGAGATATCGGATGGCACAGGGTGAAACACCATTGCTCCCTACTGTCCTTGACCCCCATAACATTCGACACCAACACTTTTTCATGCTACAGTGGGTCTTAATTTGCAACTATTGCAGTTAGTTCTTTCATTTGCCGAAGACCTCTGAACTTGGCGGGGCTATCAATGCCCACATCATCGCTACTACTTCTTACCGCGATCACTGCCTACTATTCAGAGTATGTTCATTTGCATAATTGTCTTCTGCCTTTATCACAACCGCCCCTAAGGGCGCTGCAGTTGTCTACACCAACACTTAAGTCATCTTTTTTCAGAGTTACATGACACGAGCATGGGGCATGCCCGCCTCGTTTGTACACAGTTTTCTATTTTATACACCTCATGGAAGGTTGGGTCCTACCGGTTCCTTTTTTCTCCAATGGATCGCTCTGAACGATCCCACTATTGCTCTATCTTACAACAACATTCTCAGTATAAGAAACATTGGTGGATTTCGGCTATACGTATGCTCCTAACCTCATCCATCAAGGGGCATATGTTATCACTGAAATTTCGTCTGCACATGGTGACAAGAACTCAGCATCGTCAAATAGTGATGAAGTCATTCATGGACCTGAATTAATATCACAGCATTCAAAAAGGTCAAAAACTATACAAAGTAGTGAAAAATTGAAGAGCACTATGAAGACATTGGGCGCGCGCGCGCATGCGTGGAACAGGAACGTAGAAATCGTGCACAGGCGCATGATGCACGATTGTTAGTGCAAAAAGCCGCACACCTGGTAAACGGTGCATTTATGAGAGTGGTCGGCCTCCCAACCACTTATGGTTCAGCTCCCAAGTTGATTTGACCCTCAAATCCGGACTGGATCCGACTGGTGGGTTGGTCAAAGACCTAAGAATGCCCTAAATGGCCTCTTTTCACACTACAAAGCAGTGAAACAATAACCCAAAGCAATGCTATAAAAAGCCATGAATGCACCTCATTTTCTCAAGGAATTCAAAGTAATGTTATGCTGCCTATATTGTTTTGAGGACTCCATCCTTGACAAGAGCATATTGGCACCATTACATTGGACAATCCACCTCACCATTGAGTGGATTTGTGAAGAGTTCTTTCATCACCATTTTCATTTTTCTTTTGTTGTAAGAAGAGCTAGCTAGTGAGGGTCCAAGAGCCTTCCCTTGGAGGAAGAAGGGACTCATAGTCCTGTTTCTTCTTAATGCTTTGTTTTCACTAATAGATCAGCCTCAAACATTGGTGACATGGGTCTTATGGTTCTTTTTGTTTCTATGTCCCTATGCTCATGAATTTAGTTTTTATTGCATCTCTTAGTTTAATTCTTAATTGTAGTTTTTATTTTTTTTCCCTAACTCTTTTCCTTGCAGTTGTCCTTCTCAGCAGACCCAACTGAGCTTGCAAGCACCTCTATTTTTCTCACCAAGGTGACGAAAGAGGCGCAACACTACTAACACATGTGACTCCTTTGGTGTTTCTTGAAATTGTGCCACCTATCTAACTGCCTGCATTACATCTGGTTTGGATGTTGTCACATATAGTAGGCTGCCAATAATTTACTTGTATTTCTTCTGATTTGTAGACTTCGAATCATCATCTTTTCTCAACTTGCAATTGGTTTGCAATATTCCATTCCGAACCTCTTTATCATTTCTCTAATATACTTGGTTTGAGAAATAAAGATTCCTTGGTTACTTTGATGTATTTGAAGTCCCAAAAAGAAGGATAGTTCTCCAAGTAACGAAATTTCAAATTCATTATGCATATTTTTTGCAAATTTCTGGCTTAACCTATCATCATCACTGCCAAAAATAATATCATCAACATAAACTTCAATTAATAAAATATTACCTTCACTTACCTTGATGGAGAGGTTGTTGTCTGCACTTCCTTTTCTGAACCCTTTCTGTTGTAGATACTTATCCAGTCTAGAGTACCATGCTCTAGGAGTCTGTTTTAGACCATACAAGGCCTGCTTTAATTTACACACATAATTTGTGTTCTCTCACAACTGAAATCCTTCTGGTTGTTCAGTGTAGACTTCTTCTTCAAGCTCCCCATTCATAAAAACTAATTTTACGTCCATCTAATATACTTTAACATTTTTGGAGTATGCATAGGCTAAAAGCAATCAGATTGCTTCCATTTTGGCAACTGGAGAAAATGTCTCTTCAAATTCGATTCCTTCAATCTATGCATATTTTTTACATACCAATCTAGCTTTTTTCCTTGTAACTTGTCCATCTTCATTTAATTTATTCCTGAAAACCCGTTTTGTGTCAATCACATTTCTATTCTTTGGTCTTGGAACCAATTCCCAAGTGTCATTTTTCTCTGTTTTATCCAATTCTTCATTCATGGACTTATTCCAAAATTCATCCTTGTTGGCTTCTTCAAAACAGTTTGGTTCAATTGTAGATAAGAGTGCTAGGTGTGTTTGTTCTGGTGAATGGATTTTTCTTCTAGTCTCAACTCCTGCATCTTTGTTTCCAATAATCTAATCTGAAGGATGATTCTTCTGTACTCATTTGCTAGGTGTCTTTGAATATACTTGTTGAACTTGCTCTTATGTTTCTATTAGATTCTCTTCATCTTCCTCTTCTACTTCATCTTTTTCTTACTCTTCTTCAAAAAAAAATTCCATTGATTTGTTTTCTTCCTCCTTTGATTATGGTCTGCCTGTTTCATCAATTATTACGTTGATACTTTCCACATATTTGTTCAATGTTAGATTGTAACACTTTTATTATTTCATTGTACTTGAGTAACTAACAAGTACTCATTTGTCCACACGAGAGTCAAACTTTCTCATTATGCCATCTTCTCTTTTAATGTAGCATTTGCTTCCAAAAACTTTGAAGTGCTTCACATTTGTTGGTCTTCCTTTCCATAGCTCGTAGGGAGTTTTATCAGTGTTTTTTCTGAGCATTACTTTGTTTTGAATGTAAACTGTTGTATGCATTGCCTATGTCCAAAATATATCTATCAATTTGGAATCCATTAGCATTGTTTGAGCCATTTCCTGTACTATCATGTTCTTTCTTTCAACAACTCCATTCTGTTGAGGTGTTCTAGCAACAGAGAATTGTCTTTTTATTCCATGACTGTTGCAGTAGTCCATAAATTCCTTTGAAGAAAACTCTCCTCCATTATCAAATCTCAAGCATTTGATTCTTGAATCCATCTCATTTTCAACCATTTCCTTGTAGATCTTGAAGTTTTCAAAATCTTCTGAATTGTTCTTGAGAAAGCAAACTGCAGTCATTCTTGTATAATCATCAACTAAAAACATAAAGTATCTCTCACCTTTTAATCCCTTTGTTGTATTTGTTCCAACTACATCAGTATGCACAATTTCCAGTGGTCTTGTTGTTGAATATTCCTTTGATTTGAACCTAGTCTTTGTTTGCTTTCCTTGTTGACAATGCTTGCATAAAGTGTTGGTTGGTTTTATGATCTAGGGAATTTCTCTAACTGCTTCTCTTTTCCTGACTTGGCAAGGTTATCAAAATGCATGTGACCCATTCTTTTGTGCCATAGCCAACTTTCATCTTCCTTTCCTAGAAAACACTTTTCATTTGCAATTTCACTTAACACATATATGTTGTTTGAAGTTCTTGCAGCTGTAACGACCAATTTCCATGAACCTTCTCTTCTTATCTCACACTTTTGTGAATCGAAAGTAACTTTATGACATTGGTCACACATTTGACTCACACTTAGAAGATTATGTTTCATATCTTCTACCAGTAGAACATTTTGTGTCTTTTTATTCTTGTTCCCAATTTGGACTGTGCCTTATCCAATGATTTTGGTTGAATTATCATTTCCGAAGGATACAGATCCATTTCTTTCCTTTTAAAATGTAAGAAAAGTGTCTCTATCACTTGTCATGTGTTTTGAACACCCATTGTCAACATACCAACCGTGTTTCTTCTGCTTAGCTTGTAGAGAAACTCTGCATTCTTCATTGCTATATTGATCTTGCGTTCTTATCCATGTCGTTTTATGAGGTTCTTGTTTGTGACTGTTGTTATTTTGTTGAGGTTCTTTAGGAGGGACCGTCATTATGCAATTTTTGTCCATGTGTCCAAAATTGTTACATTTGTAACATTCCACTTCAGTTCTCAAAGATTCAAACATGTTGTAATTTCTTCTTTGTGTTTCACTAGACCTTCTTGAGTAAACCCTTTGTGTATGACTCTGAAAGTTGTTATTGTTCCTGTTGTTAGCTCTGCAATTCACATATTTATGTCCAAAATTATTACATGCATAACATAAACCAAAAAATATAGTTTGATACCTGGGAGTTGAAGATCTTCTGAAAGAAGGTTCTCTTATGAATCCGTCTTCTTCTTGAGGCATATATGTTTGTTGTTGATTCTTAAATCTGAATCTTCTTGGTGGAGGGGTGTCCCTGTAATCCTCCTTGTACATCTTCCTATCCCCTTTGATTGTTTCTACATAGCTTTTTGGATTTGTTTCTTTCTCTATTGTTTTGGAGATTGATTCCTTTTTTGTCTGATTATATCCAAGTCCATACTTGTCAAGATGAGATTTTTGACTGTTGATAATGTCATCCAAAGCTTTTGAGCTATTCTGCATATTTTTCTTTTGAATATCCTTTCTTAGTGTGACAATCTCTACTTCCAAGTTTCCAATGATCTTGTCCTTTTCTTCTAGTTGTTCTTTGAGTGCTTATTCAATTCTTTTATCTTCTTCTATTTGAGCCTTCAATCTTGTGATCATTTGTTCTAGTTCTCGAGTGTCCTTTTTCTTGTCTAGTTATGCTTGTAGTTTCTTCTTTTTCTTCTTTTCTCTTCTGATAACTTCTATGGCACACATTAATTCTTCTCGATAGTCAACTTCTACCTCTTCAATTTTGTCTTTGAATTCTTCATATCCTTCTTTGGCTTCTTCATATTCTTCTTCGGAGTCTTCTTTGTCAAAATATTTTACTGCCATGAATAGAACTATTCATGTCTCACTGTCACTGATTTCATCTTCATTTAATGATGAGATGTTTTCCTTGATGCATAAACGTTTATTGAAATATTTCTTTGTAGCTCTTTTGTCTTTATATGTGTGTTTTTCTTTTGAGTAACCTTCCTAATTTCTTTTTTTCTTATGAGGACATTTGTTAGCAAAATGACCAATACCATCACAATTAAAACAAATTAAAGGAAGCTTACCTCTATACCTAACATTGGTTCCCTTGTTCAGTCTTTTGATGAAGTTGGCCACTTCTTCATCATCTTCTGAGACGTCGTTGTTGTTGCTATATTCTTCTTGTTCATTTTTTTTTTCTTTGATCTTTTGGATGCTTTGAAGGCTACTTCTTTTACATCTAGATTTTTCTGTTCAGTTCTCATTTCATGTGCTATGAAGATTCCATGCAGTTCGTCCATGCTTATTGAGTTCAGATCCGATCTTTCTTCTAGTGCTGATATCTTAGGGTTGAATCTCATAGGAAGAGATCTTAGTACCTTTTGAACAATTACAGATTCTTCGATTTCTTCTCCCAATCCTATGATTGCATTCACTATTTCGTCAACTCTTAAGAAGTAGGGTGCAATATTCTCATCTTCCTTCATTTTTAGTTGTTCAAACTGACCTCTATAACTTTCAAGTTTTGTTGCTTTAACTTTTGTATCTCCTTCATAAATATTTCAAAGCTTGTCCCAAATCTCTTTGGCGGATTTACAATGTGAAACTTTGGTGAATATTGTTTCACTAAGACCATTCAAAAGTGCATTTGTAGCTTTGGAATTATTCTGACCAAGTTTCACTGCTTTTTCATTTGTTGGTGGAATTGTTGGTACTGTGTATCCATCTACAATTGATTGTCAAATTTCAAACCCCTGTGCTTGTATATATGTCTTCATCCTTATACTCCAAAAAGAATAATTTTGTCCATCAAAGTGTGGTATTCCATTTTTATATGAGTTGGTACTCTCCATGAGCTACCTTTCAGTGGTTAAACTGATTTCTGAAGGAACCTACCCTGATACCAATTGTTGGATTACTGAGCGGGGGGGGTGAATCAGTAATAGCGCAATTATAATCATTTTTCTCCAAATAATCCAAGTGTTATATCAATGTAGAATTATTATCCAATAATGAGAAATAAGAAATGAACAATCACACGCATACATAATACACCAGTGTTTTACTTGGAAACCCAAATCGAGAGAAAACCACAGAATGTTTTATCTTATATGTATTGAAAAATTACATTCATTGGAAGCACCAACTTCCTTTGTTTTCCAGCTGCACCTGGAAGGAGGCTCCAACCCCCTATTTTCTCAAGCTACAACCTGAGGGAAGCTCCAACTCCCCAATTCTCTGGCTACAACCAGAAGGAGGCTACAACCCCCTATGTTCTCCAGCTACAACCGAAAGGTGGCTACAACCACCTGTCCTTGCCCCATCCAACCGCCCTGAAGTAGAAGTAGAATGATGGAACCACTGTCACACTATCACTGTGACATATACCACTGTAAACATGTACCAATAAAACTGAACCATGCATCAACTTGTACCTCAACCTATAATCAACCTATACCATAAACAAGTGCATCAACCATTCACCAACCTATACCAAACAATCTATAATCAACCTGTACCATAAAAAAGTGAAACCAACCATGTACCAAGTATGTACCAATCATTTGTCAACTATTCATCAACTAGGACTCATCAATATGTACCAACATCATCAAATATACACCACATGTATGTGCCAACTCATCAACTACTTGTCTCAACCATGTACCCAACTTGTACCTCAACCAAAATCCCTCATAAATTTCATCATCCAAATATGATTTGTAACTCTGTAATAGACCTGGTTGATATGAACACATACCTGCAAACCTTCCTTAACTTTAACAACAAGAGACTAGCATTTTCATCAAACATTTCTTTAGTCTCACAAGACTAGTTTTGGATTAGTCAACAACCCTAACTTGAAATAATCATAACTTTGTACCTGTAATGAATAAATATATGAAACGGATACACAATTTTCTTCAGTGTGTTTAATGCAATTCCTCCAGGTTTCACTACTTGGAACCTCTTAGAAAAGGATTTATAGCAAACATGGCACACCTTGTTGAATTATGGCTTATTCTAGAGAGCGACCTTGTAGAGCGTGCCCCGCACAGAATATTTGTTGAATTGATATGAAACTATTACATAGCATACTACAGACTGTACTATAACCAACACATTTTTTATTACTTAATTTGGATTTGTTATTAAGAATTTATGACGTTTTTACCCGAAACACATGTTTTTGACTAGTTTCATGACTAGCCACAAACCCTATTTTCAACGGAGTGTAACTCCAAAAATACAATGACCCACAAGATGATTTTTTTACCATATATACTTGGATATGTTTCCACAATTTCATATCCATTTCACAGTCTGAATAAATACAGAAAAAAATTATTGCGAAAATGGTGAGATGACCTGAAAAAAACATACCTCAGAAAGCATCATCAAAAGAATTTATCCTTCCTTGAATTCCAGCCTTTTTTTCTTCACTTTTCTCATAAATTCGGCTTATATATCCTTTGGTTACCTCAAACACCTATAGGTATTCAATATTCTCAAGTGTTTCTTAAATGAGAGAGCCTTACCTCTTATTTATACTCTCCAAGTAGCTTCATTAAAAACATCTTCTAGGTCACTTTGCCCATTTTTCTTATTTCAGGGTTAACCCACTTCTAATTTCTCCATTAAATTTATTATTGAATTAATATATTTTGTATTCACTTTGAATTATAGTACACTCATCACTTCACTTTATTATTTACCTTCTAAAATCTCTTAAAACCACTTTGACTACTTTGACCTTTTGGGGCTTCTAGATGACATATGAGGGTGCTCCAACTTCGTAAGGCCATAACTCTAAAACCGTGAGGAGTTATGTAACGTTCCACATACCAACAGAAATGGAATGACATGTACTATCCATATAGAATAGTATCACCTGAAAATATATCAAAAATCATATCGTTATCCATCAAACAAACTTGGGTCCATTACCCAAACCTGGGTTCTCCAACTTCTCATGGCCATAACTCTCTAACCATGAGGAGTCATGTGACGTTCCACATACCACCGGAAATGGCATGACAAGAACTATCCATATAGGATAGTTTCACGAACAAATTCATTGGCGTTCATCTCATTATT
>JASDQU011104749.1:0-42560 GCA_032191745.1 Picea mariana
CTTGTGATTTAATACAGAACTTCAGTTTATGTGAGCAAGTGAGATTAGTATAAGTTTCTTTACTACAACACTAAGTTGCTTTTGGAATTGAGCATATATAGTGCGTAGTTATCTTTGAAATAAAAGACTTCCCTGGGTTGATAATTTATGTTTCACTTGGTTGTTTAAATTTAATTAAGCAATTATAGTGACCAACAGTCATAGGGATATGTTCTCACAATTCCCCCTCCTTTTTGATCCTTCCTATCTTCCTGAGTATCTCTTAATGTTGTTTGAAGAAAAACCTTACCACAAGATTTAATGATGCTAGAGGTAAAACAGGGAAAATAGAGGATTAGGGTTTTAATGGATCAACTTTCCCAATAGGATAGTTCTGTATAAAACCTCTATGTTTCTCAACTCATTTGACCTCTAGGAATAATGCAAGGTATCTTTCAGTCAGGAAGATGAATGGAAGACTATAAAAATATCATGAAGGAATAATGGAAAAGATTGTTGCAAGACAGGTCTTGTCCACCACATCACTACTCATTTGCAAAACTCAGGTTGACTTCACAAATGAAGAATTTTACAATGCAGACCAAATAGGAGTGTAATTAAGTTTGTGACCTTGCTAATAACAATTTTTCGTAGAAGGTGTTGGAACAGAGGGTTCACAGCACTGGGTTTGTTGCATAGAGTTCACAGTGCCAGGGCATGGGTTTTGCAACACTTGGGAAAGATAAGAAAAGCAGGCGAAATGGATTGGTGGGAAAGGTGGCCTAAACCCAAGGATACTTAAGGTTGAATGAGAAAGTTTAAGAGAACATCAAAATGGTTTTGGGAACTTGTCAGAAATTAAATAAGATAGTTCATAGCGCCTATCACTAGTTCACAACACGCAAAAGTAAAAACAACTAACAATCCCTTTCCTGACCTTCAAATAAGGTGAAAATTCTCATGGAGTACCTGGTGGCCTTGAGTTGAAAGATGGTATCTTTGAGATCGCACAATGGTTTCTACAAGTAGCCTAACCTTCAACTCATCTTCTTCAGCCAGTTCACATTGCCGAGTTTGTAGCACCTATTTGTAGCACTAGTTTGTAGCATCGAGATGAAAAATGATTTGTATACTTGGAGAAAATAGTTAAAATCACTTATGACATAATCCCTAGATATTGGTTTTAAAAAACAACTCTAAAAACAGGGAGATATTCAGTTTACATGACCCATAAATGCAATTATGGAAATGAATGCATGGTGTACCTTTGAAAGTGTTGTGAACTCTCCTAGTGAGTTGGCAGCGTACTGATCAAAATTGATTTGATATCTTAATGGGTAAAGGTGACAAAGGAAGGGTCTGAGTACAACATGGAGGAGGTGACATGCCAGGGTGATTATGGAGGAATGGAAAGATGTGACTCATGAAGGATTTATCTGACTTGTTATGATAGGAAGGCATAACCCAATGACTCTAGACCAAAGTCAAAACTAACCTTAGTTTATTTACATCAAAATTGAAAAATGACAATAGAAAAGGGGTCAAGAAACCTAAAATTTAATGAAAACCTATGAGTCAAAATCATCAATTGAAAATATTTTCAACCCTTGACCCATTGTAATTTTATGTGATAACAATATCGATGTGGTGTTTATATGGCACCCATTACCTTTCCTCCTCGTCATTGAGATCTACCTGCTTCATGTCCACCTAGCCTTCCAATCACATACTCTGACAAAAACGTCAGAGCTTCATCTTCCCTGACAATCACACTCTTCATTGTCAGAGTCCTTCTCCATCAGAGTACATCTACTCCTACTATCACAACTCACTCTGATTTCATTTTACTCATTATTCGATTAACGTTCTTCATTCATTCTCAGAGTTGATGGCCATATAGTTACACTACCCATAGTACTGAGATTTATTTATGTTTCTGAGTTAGAGAATGCTCCTTTGCTTCCTCGGATCGAATCCTTGTCTTCTTATTTCACATAAGAGTGTTGTCCATAGCTAAATTCTTTGACAAATTATGCATGTTCTTTTGAATCTAAGCCCATTTTCCTTCCAAGCAACCAACATTAGAGCCACATGCTTATTACTTTGAAAAATTTCACGAGCTTAAACCTTGAGCAGATTGCCAAAGCGAAATTCTCTCGACTCGTCGATCTTTTCCCTGAGTGAATGGTCGGATCTTTTTCATACAACGATATTCATGTTACAAATTGGATGGTTGGAGTTAACACTTCGAATGGTCTCCTTTAGACTCCGAATGAATTTTAATCATGATCGTTGATTTTCATTGAAGGGATGATCCATATCTTTCACATGAAAAATAGAGCTATGAGGGAGTATTCCTCAATACCTCTTGTTGATACCTTGAAACTTCACAAATTTTTGGATGTTGAATAATTATCTCTTACTACATGTCATCACTTTTATGGGGCTTTAACCTTCAACACGCTAATCGAAGAAGGAATATTCTTAGATTATTTTCTTCTATACCTTTGTACTGGTGCATTGTAACAGGCTGCAAAATGGCTCTTCTGATGGACTGTAGGGATTGGTTCTAGATCTATTAAATGATTAGATCTCACTCTTGGAGTTGATGAATCAAGATGGGAATGGGATAGAAGTTAGAGATACTTCAATGTAAAGTTCTGAACACATGCACTCTGCTATTTTCAAGGTCCAATGGAAAGCTGACCAAAACCGTTGATCTGGTGGGTTTTTGCTTTTTCATATTTAAGAATTAATGGTCCGGATTAACCCACGAGCATGGTAAATGGTTGTTTAGTGAGAAATTCTAAACAACCATAACTTTGGCTATAGATGTCGAAATGAGTCCCATGATACCTCGTTGGAAAGGTATCAGATAAAAGAATGAAATGGCATATGTATATAATATAAAAAAAGGATAGAAGATTCCATAAAATATAGAAAACCGACAACCACGGATTTGGGGGAAAAAATGGCCATACCAACTTCAAGCAGTCATATATGGGGATATGAGTAGTGAAATAAATCCCAGAATAGCTCAATAGAAATATGGAAAAGAGAAGAATAAGATGGAATAGAAAATGTAGGAATATTGAGAGTTTAAATTGCTCAAAATTGAAAAACATAGACAAAACCCGAATTCAAGTGGAGAACAAGCTATGCAGACTTCAAACTTATGTATCTCAAGCTACAGGCAACAAAATCTGGCCAACAATATCCCAATGGAAATATGAGATGGAGGAGAAAAATCCAAAAGGATTTTTATCAGCAGGAAGAAGCCAAAAAAACCTAAAAACTTTCAAGGAATAGAACATAACGCCAATGAGCGGAGTCAATGGTTGTTTTTTAATGAATGTCATTTGTGAACTACAATAGGTAGAATACAACCTCCCAAGAGTTTCTTCATTTTCTATTTGTAACTCCCACATCAATATTTTCAAAATGTAAAAAATAAATTGGGTGAAAAATGACACGAACGGGGAGGATAAATCAAGGGTCTCTCCTATCTGATAAAAAGAGAACTCATAGGATATAAGCTAGATTTTTTCCCTTTGTAACAAAGGATGGTATTTTTACTTCCGAGCAATAAAGAGAAAGAGGCATTTTGGAAATTTGTGGCTTTGATAGATGTAGTAGAGACTATTCTTTATGCATTTATGTTCTACTTGAGTAGATATGATTCTATTGTATGAATTGTTTTTGCACTCTATTTTGTTTTCTCATGTTGTCACATGTTTCTTCATGGGTATAGAAATGATGTTATAGATGTATTGTTCAACTATTTTTTTGTGCATCTGCAACATTATTGCTTTCATTTACCATTAGAATAAATGAACTATTTTTGGTTTTGATGCTTTGTTTTTTGTACTCATTCTATTAGTTTTGCTATCGGGATAGGTTAGGAGTAGTAGGATTAGTTTAGGTTTCTTTAGTTAGATTAGTATTAGAATTATTTAGAACCCTTTGGGAGGAAGCTCATTGTCTTTCCCCTTTTTATTCTTTTAATTATCAGTGGCAGCAAGGCCCATAAAATCATGGGAAGCACCACCCCAAACAAGGCTAGGTCTGATTGGGACCTATCATCGAACATTTTCCCTCATGTGATTGAACAGGTCATTCTGGCTCGTCACAAAAATGACGCTAGAAGGAGGGTTAGATGACAAGATGAGTCTGTGGAGTCATTCTTGTTAAAAAAAAAAAAATTACTAATGACTCTGTACCATATCCCTTAATGGAGGTGTTTTTCTAGTACTGTACCTCCCAAACCTCCTAAAAATATTTTACATTTCTTGTCGCACAGACCCTATTCTTTACAAATTCCCATAGGCTTATACACATAACAATAATTGATGAAATTGAAGTTGTTTCAGATCCTAATCTAAAGTCTAATCAAACTCCTAGATCCTAAAATAACTCAGTCAACTCCTATTTTGAATTCTTCCTTGATATGGAGATTCGATTTCATCAATGATTAATCTGACAAGTGTCTTTGACTAACACCTCACAAATTAGAACCTTCTACACTAACTTTTAAACTTCTAAACAATGAAAACCTTGAAACCTCTAGGGAAGATATCAAACCCTAAGGTCTAAATCAACAAATTGAGTTTGAGAACTTATTCTCCTACATCACGATTCATACACAAGAATCATTTTTTTACCTTGCCAGAACCCTGATCGGCTTAGTAAAATTCACCTAGGTGTTTTCTTATGCAATCAAGACCATGCTGGATAAAACACAGTGATCAAAACCATAACGAATAAAAAGACAACCCTCGATTGTATGAACCAATGCCTCTCATTTTTAAAAAACATTTAATCAATTTCATCACAGAGTGACCTCACAGAGATTTGACCAAAAGGGATGGGTTTGTAAATGAGAGAGAAAGTCTCCTTAAATTTCCACAATCATTAACTGATAACCCGACACTCGAAAAACCTCAGAATGTGCCTGAGAAGAGAAAATACAGTTAGAGTCTGAGTTGGCTCACTCAAAAATCAAATGCAGGGAGGCAACACTTTTTTACGTTTTAAACAAAAACATAGAGAGCTGACGGTCTTTCAATACTTATATCCATTTAACCATCAACCACTGGCCAAAAAACAATTTTGAAAACGAAACAACAGTGAGCCATACTGTCCTTACTTATTACTCCAAGCCCTCGACGGAACCAATAGTTAACACCCGAGGACAGAAAAGGAAGTAAGAGTAAAATAACTCAGCGCAAACAGGTGCGTCTAACACTTGCAGAGAAGATACGAGTGTTAATTTAATAGTGGTGGGTATTCAAACACAGCGAGACAATGTCTCTTTCCAATCACCCGGGAGGTTAATAACTATTGACAATCATTGATAGTGAGCCCACATACATCATTACAACAAGAATGATAGGGGGGGTGTGTGGAACCCCTTGCATTCATTAAACACATAGGCCTATATTAATATTCGAGTGACCAAGATTGGACCTTTGGCAAGCTTTCAATGAAAATACGGTTGGGAACGAGCTATTAAAAACAGTTCAGGGTTCGATAAAAGAACACACCATTGTTGGCAATTTCTCAGCAACTAGGTAAGTATTACCACAACGACTGAGAGGGAACAAGTTAACAGACAGTTATACACAGAAAAAAAAAACCCTCAATCATCAACCCAAAACTTTATTACACCACTATTACTTATTATTCCACATAGATCCATCATAAAAATACACTGCCCGAGAAACCAACCAACGCACAACTTAATAATACCCATTCCTTTGCTTGCAATTTCCAACATTTTACAATCATCACAGAGAGCCATAACATGACATTTACTCATAGTCTAAAATCTCAAGAACACACAGAATCCAAGCATCATTGAGCCATCATTTGGTTCATACAAGAGAGAATACATCATGGATGGAGAGAAAAGAATCATACATGTGGGAAAATGCTTAAATGGCGAGTTGGTCGAGATTTCCCTTCGAAAAAAACTGAAAATGTGGAGCTTCACAACCAACAAAGCGAAATTGCAACAATGGAACAATGCTAGGGTGATAGGAAATAGGGAAGGTTTGGAGTGACGTGCAGTAAATGCACGTCGATTACATCACCTAGCCCCATTCAATTCAAAGTACGAGACAACCCAATAAGCATAGCATCCACCAATAAATCAAACCATATAACCAATGCATAATCAATGCCAAACCATCGTAAGATATGAGACCATATCCATTGCACAATGCACCACCAAAAATATTTCATACGTTAACCCTTCCCATAACTCCACATAATAAATCAAATCATATCCACATTGCTATATGCACCTCCATTCGTCATTAATGAATTTGCATAGCCCATTAATCAAACCATAGCATAATAGTTAGGACTAACACTTGTACCCATTAATTCTTCCATTCGAAAATAGCTCACAGATTAATACATGGTTTCTTTCTTTTTGTTTGAACTATAGAACCTTTCCATAATATCCCTTGTTTTGATCATGTCACTATTAAGTATCCCTTGCATATATGTGGCTAAGTAATCAACATAAGAATTAGTAATAAGTTATAACATAGAAAATGTAACCAACATGATCCTCATAACCAGGAAACTGTTATGTGTCACAAATTATTACCAATAGCATAAATTAACCACTCATTGTCACGCTAAATGCAACCAGACTACAACATAAAAAAGGTAGGACTGTGTAGTCAAAATTATAACAACAAAAAAATATGTGTCATATGTCTATCCTTGCGCCTCTAGTCTACAAGAGGTCCCACCTACTAGTATTATATTATTATCATAATTAAATAATAGTGTTTTTATCAATCCTTTGCGAGCGGAATTCATCGTTGCGATTTTAATCGTCAACACCAGGAAAAAAAGGATCTAGAGAAAGAGTGGTTACAGATGAGATATTGCGTCACAAAAAAGGAAGTGAAATGGGAAATTAAATAATGGACGAAGGAATGGAAGGTCCCAATGGAGACAACAAAATATAAGAAACCATTAGAAGCGAGCTCCTCATAGAAGAGGAGTACCCCGGCAGGAGGGAGCACAACAACAAGAAAAGCAACAACGCACACGATGGAGACAAGAGTAGCAATTGGACGCACAAGACATACAGGGGAGTGCAAAAACAAATAAAAATCCTATCCCCAATCTCGTTACAAAATAGAAGGACCACCCAAAGGATACTAATGGCGAGACACAGACAAAGGATAACATCCTTGCGCATGAGGGACAAGCAGGAGGGGACATACCAAATACCCCACTCACAACAGATAAAATAGAGTCAAGGGAACCCAAGAGAACTATCTTATAGTCAAGAGGGGTGTGTAATAAAATGAAGGAGCACAAGGAGATTCCCCAATACAACATAATAAAAGAGATTTAAAATTAGTTGTGGAGAAAGTACAAGACCGCGTTGTAGAAGAATATGAAGATGCAGAGAAATAAAGAGAGAAGATATTGCATGAGCTGATAGAATTCAAGCAGGTCTTAGCGTAGATACAATTTACCAAGGCAAAGCACACGAGGAAAACACATCAACAAAAAACAGTGCAAGAACAATAGATGCCAGCGTAGAGTGAGGAGGAGACAATACATATAAGAACATCAAAAAGTAAAAACTTTAACCGTAAGTTGTGGCCACAACAACCCCCCTCTTTCTTTTTTATTTTACAAGCGAAAGGAAAGGGGTCCCCTACTAAAATTTCAACCTTATTTCCTAATCCTCTATTGCTTGAGCCTAATGTTATGTCTTTGAGTACTTTGAGGGAGTTGGAGATTTAATCTTGTTGGATGATTTTTTTTTTATGGGTGTTGATTTTTCATTTCGATTTGATGATTTCAAATGTATTCATAATGCTTATTGACCTATGATATTTTGTTGACATTTGTTTCAACTATTCACTGATCCTGAAGTGTTTGATGATACTATGTGGCTGCAAGGTCCGATGTTTTATTACATGTCCTCGATGAGGTTGTGTATAATTATTTGTTGATTGACTAATTCAAATTTTGCATCCTCGTGCTAACATGTTATGCTTAATGACTTCATACTTATGCTCTTGCATATGGATTTTACTCTTCTGCTTTGAATTAGCTTATGTAGTCTTAGGGAACTCATCTACAATCACCATATTATTGTTCAATAAACATAACATTCTCTTATAAGTTGGTTTAAATGCAGGGAATATATTGGTTATTCTATTGGCTAGTATTCTTTTGATAGCATGGCTTATCTTATTCTTTTGTTTTGTAGGAGCAAGTTTGCAAAGCCACTTTGATCACATGACCACTCCAACCTTGAGAGGCATGTGGGGAAATATGTTGATCTATTTCTAGAACCTTGAATTTGATCCTTACCAAGCCTCCTCTTTTTCTATTTCCCTGAGGTCCTAAGCTTCCAAGGCCATATGATCCACCTTTCCTACAGACCCATCCCCAAGCCTCTTTGGATTGATCTCTACTAGATTATTATTTTGGCCTTCCCTCCTTCCTGAAACCCAGGACCAAGGCCTATTGGGTTTTCTCCTTATTTTCCTCTATTATTTCCTCTAACCAAATATCATAGTTGGATTCTTCCCATTGAGAGTAGTCGAACGACTATAACCATATTTAAATCCAAGTTCTAGATTGAAAGTTATGGCATCTCAATGTTTTCTAAGTCTTCACTAACCTTTTCCACCTCATTTCCACATGCAATCCATGTGGTTCCCTCTCACTTGTGCCATTCTCTGTGGTATCTATTAACACTGAAAGTCACACTTTGATTTATAAAGTGTAATCTCAACATCCATCAATAGGTTTAAAGATAAGTTTTTATGATAAGGTGGTGAATGGATAAAAACTCAGTAAAATAGTGTCAATCACAGTAAATTTCTTATAAAATGCACCAGCAAATGAGGTTTTGAGTAACTTAGATAAGGGTTTAAAGAATAAGATGAATAGGGGGAAGAATTTAGTTAGAAAGGTGAAATATATCTACCATTTGCATTAGGTAATACTAGTAGATAATGAAGAAAACCTTCTGAAACAAGAACTTCTTTAATCAAAAGGGAAAGTCTGATAAAATCATAAATAACATCACAACAAATCCTTGATTGCAATACAGATGCAATAGATCAATTGAAACCTGTTGGCGGGTGAAATTGACCGCTCGTCAACTGGAAGAGTAGGTCCGGTCCAGGGTTGTCCAATTAACCCAAGCCGTTTGGATTGACTCACTCTGACGGGTTTAATGGATCCATTGGCCAATCTAAAAATCCTAAAAGAAACAAATAAATAAAACAAAAGAAACAAAATAACTCACTATTTACTGATTACTAATGTATACAGCTTATTTAAATAATATTTACACGATAGGTCCGTTTATCTAATTTATATACAAGATATACAAATTATGAGCTTTAATCTGAACTCATAAAAATTGAATGTAAAAAATGGTTCTTTTTATAAAAGTAGATAAAGAAAGCAAAAAACACTATTTCTTTTTTATTTGTTTTTAATCTATATGCATCTGTAAAATCAAATATCAAACTATTATTGAAACAAAAAATGCAGACAGTGAAAACTATACTACATATAAGAATCTCTATAATCAACAAGCAAATAAAAGGAACAGACTAACCTATCAATCACTTGAAGAGTACGCATCCAACTGTTTGTATAATCATAAATCGTACATCAGTCTATCCACGAGATAAGTCTGCTGTGCACCTTCACGCTGTTTGGAATAAACGCCAAATAGTACATTGACTGGTGTATTTAATTGATAAAACGATAGGATGCAAAATAATAATTGTGATATATGAGATTGCAAGTAATAACACATAAGATAAATCCGGCAGTTACAGCTTGCATTTAATCAATCAACATGTTTAAAGGTAAACTTTATAATACGAATTGAATGATCATTCACTATTTTCATATAACTAAAGCATAAAATCGTGAACTGTGAGAGAAAAACTATCTGGATGACATAATAATATTTGAAGATGAAAGCTGTCAACAGTCATCAAATGATCAAGATAAACAAATTATAGACAACAACAACATTTACAGACAGCTAAGGCAGAAATGTAAACATATGTTATGTCCAAATTCGAGTATAAGCTTGTTCACAACTAGCCCCAGGCCAAGCCATTGTAATTACAAAAATAATGGGTTTTTAAAGCCTTAAGAAAGGTAACTGTTTCCTCTTCTGAGATCAGATATTGATTACAAAAATAAAAGGGGGATACAACCACCCAGATCATACTAAATTCTCTAAAGCTAACAAAAGTTTATTTCTGTTCATACAAAATGTATCAAAAACATGACTAGCAAGTCTCAAAGATGCTTCAGATCAATTGGTAACCATAAACTCCTGAATATCCTGAAAGGAAAAGGAAAAATAGAAAGATTTAGATACATAATTAACCATTAATTTGCAAATTTCGAATTAACATAACTGGCTACAGAATCTCGTGATTTTGTAGCTAGTTATTTTAGTAAATGAAATCTAATTTATTGAATGAATAAAACAATCTAGTTTTAACAAATAATCCTATTTTAAGATAAAAGGATCATACCCCCAACTATAAGATCAAATCGTATCAGAAAATCTTGGAATTTACTATAGCTGTTGTAGCCTCAACAGTTTTAAATATTACATTCTCTATAGTCTTCATACATTTCTCTTTTCCTTGAATGACATACTTGAGCTTATGGTTTTCATCCGTTAAGGAACTGATTTGATGAGTGAGAGCTTTAACCTGTGACTGTAGGATGGGTACATCGGTGTAGTATCTATCAATCCATGATAGGAAAACTTCACACTTCGACTATGCGACAGTCCCTTGGGAATAATCACAATTGTGAGCCGGGGTATTTCCAATATGGACTGTAGATTTATTACCTAATTTAATACTAGGAAACTCTTCATTATGTTTCAGATAGGGAGGTAGATTGTCCATAAAGTTGTAAGGCCGATCGAGGGGTGGTTAGAACGAAAGAAGGTCATCTTCAACGAGGAACCTATCGATTTTGGAGTCCGAACACTCATGGATCTTGATCAGCTTGATTAAGGTCACATGAGGGTTCGAATTATTCCTGAGCCTCCTCGAAATTAACCTCCCAGCTCTCTTATTTTTGAAACTCAAATCAACATAGCCTTTAGATGTCTTGCCTGTAGGTTTAATTGAAATTTTAACAGAGTCATTAGGGTGTGTAACTTGCTCATGGGTATGCTCAATAACCTTTGGATCGAGTAAGGGTTTGTTGTAGGAGGCCGAGACACAGTCCTGGGTAGGTGAGAGGGGTGCTGTAGGGTAGATTAAGGTTTCTTCAATCACAGAGTTGTTGATCTCTTCAATAATGGGGTTAGAGAAGCCATTTCTGATTAAAAACGAATCCCAATTATCATTCTGCAACTCTAAATGATGTGCAAGTAAAAATTTTATTAAGCCGTGATGGAAGAGACTTGAATCTAATCGTTGCTTTCTATACCTTTTGACCATTTTGTAAAGGTTCCTCAATAAATAGTAAGGCATGTTTAAAGGAAACCCCATAAAAATCATGAGCAAATGTAGATGATAAAGAAACAAAAGGCCAAAACATCCTTCATAGGTGACAAACTATTTCAACACAACAAGCAGATCATGCGATCGAGCTTTCAGTAAGGAGATGGGCATACCTTTGTCACATCCTTTTATCTTCCGAGATGTAAAGAGAAGGCTCCAAGGAACCTCTTCTACTTTTGCATTTTTGAACCACCTTTGACTGCTCGCAGGGAGTCCTGTAGATTGGCTCAAGAAATCCTCTATAACCTCGAGTTGAACATCACCCACCTTAGCTCTACACCCATCAAAAGAGAGAGTGAATTCCTGAGTAGTTTGTAGATTGAAACCCTGGAATTTTCTAAGGAAAACAAGCCAACCATTACTCTCAAGATCCTCTCTGGCATCGTCATATAAGAGCAAAGTTTGAATGCCATTAGGTTCGACTCTAACAACAGGAGCCATACTGAATGAAAAGGGCAATCAATCAAACATAGTGCGTAGGGAGGGTTTGTGAGAATAGACCAGAGCCATACCCCGAGCCCGAGAAACACAAGCAGTCTATAGTGTATGGGGAGAAAATACATAACGAAAAGATAGGCATTCGTTTGAAATGAGTGCGAGGGGTGTTGCTGAGCCTGAGACCAAGTCTTGAAATGATGATCTGACTGTAATCGTATTGCCACCTTTCATCAAGTATAAGCCAGGACCAGAGCATTTTAAAAAGGAAATAAGTGTGCAACATAGTGGGTTCGATCATATGGTTTGGGAGGTTGAAATTCGAAAATCAAAACCTAGTAATGAGGAAACATATAACCAAGAATCAAACAAACAAAAAAAAGCCATACCAATGCTCAAATAAAAAAAGGTCCTTTGTTGATATAACTAACAATCCCTAAGCATGCTTGGTGTTCAAGGAATGGAAACAAAGAGAATAGTATTCATAGCAAGGAACAAGGCTTCATTAATAAACTGTAGAAACAATTTGCCTTTAATAAATTTTCAAACAGAATGGTAACACAGTTGCAAGTTTTCATGCTTGGTTTTCACGCTTTCAGTCATGAACAAAGCATAAAAAAAACAATAGGGAAAAGCGACAACTTACAACTATCATTTCAAAAATTGCTCATGAAGTTTGTATGTTCACCTTAGTATGAACAACTTAGTATGTTCACCTTTCCCCTCATGAAGTTTGTCCCACTTAAGGACAAGATCACCTACCTCAAAATTTCTGTCTAAGGCAGAATTGGAATCGAACCAGTTTTTGACAATGAGTTGATGTTGATCCAATTTTTGTTTTTCTTGATCCCTTACTTCCTCTAACTTCAGCAAAGCATTAATCCGACTTTCCAAACAAGGACAGTCTTCTTCTTGAACCTTCTGTGATAACTGCAGAGATGGAAGAAGAACATGTGGTGAAAGAATCGCTTCCCTACCGTAAACGAGAAAAAGGGAGAATTACCAACAACAATTTTGGGAGTTACCCTATCAGCCCAGATTGCATTAAATAGTGCATTATGCCAGTTTTTATGGTTTTCGGAGACCGTTCTCTTGATGATCTTGATCAAGTTTTTATTAGTCGATTCTGCCAAACCATTTCCTTGGGGGTAATAGTTGGTAGAATACTTTAATTTTATTCCTTTTTCTAGAGCAAAGGCACTCATTTCGAGAGACGAAAAATAGGAAGCATTATCGAACACTAGGCATTCAGGAATACCGAAACGAGTGATAATATTTGAATTTAGGAAAGATATTACCTGGCTGGTGTTTACCACTTTTAATGGTGCAGCCTCAGACCATCTGGTGAAATAATCCGTCGCTGTTATGATGTATTTATGCTACTGCGTGGAGGTGGGGTTGATTGGGCCTATAATGTCAAGGCCCCATTGCTGAAAAGGGGAGTCTACCGAGATAGGTTGTAGCGAGAATGCTGACTTCTGTACTCGTCCAGAAGCCTTTTGACAGATTACACACTTGCAACATAACACATGGGCATATTAGAAAAGAGTAGGCCAGTAATATCCTGCCCTTAATACTTTGTGGGCAGTGGTGTCTCCACCAAAATTCCCACTAGCTTCCCCTGCATGTAATTCTAATAAGACTTTATCTGCTTCATCTTTTTCTAGACAACGCATAAGTATTCCATCGAAATTTTGGCGAAACAATATGTCATTTACCAGCTGAAAAGAAGCAGATTTTAATCTTAACGCTCTCCTCTTTTTTGGATCAAGGTGACGGGGAGCTGATCCATGAATTAGATAAAATTTGATGTCATCATACCAAGGACTAGTAGGATTTTGTACACAACAGATTTGATTTTGATTATGCTGATCTTGAATTAACATATCAGTTTTATTTAGCTATTCTACAGCTGAATCAACAACAATTTACATAAACCTTGGCCTTTAACAATTTGTGCTGGAGTTATTTCAAGGTCATATTCTTGTAAGGACGTGACCCAGTTTGCCCTTTTTTCACCCATTTCTTTCTGTACTAACAAATTTCTGACAGCAGGGAAAGGGACAATGATTTTCGTCCTAGATTTTAATAGATAAGATCGAAAGTGTTTTACTGCTTTAAAAGCAGCATAAGCCTGCTGATCTACTGCTGGGTAATTAAGTTCCACTCCCTTAAAGGATGAGCTCGTAAAGGAAATAGGAACTTCGTTGTTTTCAACATTCTTTTGGGTTAGTGTAGTGGCATAAGACCAATCAGAGACGAACGTGTAGAGAGTGAAATCTCGCGAAAAGTTAGGGCTCATTAGGGAAGGAGCTTCTACTATGGACTTTTTTATTGAGTCAAAAGCTTGACTTTCTAGAGGTCCCCAATGGTACTGTACATCTTTTTTTATTAAGTTTTGTAATGGCCTGACCATTTATGAAAATCTAGGGACAAACCTTCTAACAAAATTTATTTGACCTAAAAAAGATTGCATAGACTTTTTGGAAGAAGGCAGGGGTAGTTTTGAAATGACTTGGGTCCTTTTAGGGTCAATGATCATCCCTTCATTGGATACAATGAAACCGAGGAGCTTACCTTGTTCCACTGCAAAGACAAATTTTTTAGGATTTAAAGAGATGTCGTACTTACGACATCTCTATAGAACAGATCTTAAATGAGCTAAATGATCTCCTTTATTCTTTGAGAAGACAGTGACATCATCTAGATAAACTACTACAGATTGATTGATTAGACCACAGAAAGTGATATCCATCACTCTCTGAAAGGTGGCACTAGCATTTATAAGCCCAAAGGGCATCTTTCTATAAGCATAGGTACCCCATGGAGTACAAAAAGTGGTCTTTAGCTGGTCCGGGGGAGACATAAGGACTTGGTTATACCTTGAAAAACCATCCAGTAGTGATAATATTTTAGAACCAGATACTTGTTGGAGGATCTATTCCATGGGAGGAACAGGGCAGTTGTCTTTATCAGATGCTCAGTTTAAATTTCAAAAATCGACACATAGTCAGATTTCACCACTCTTTTTCCTTACAGGGACAAGATTAGAGACCCACTGTGTATGTCTTATCGGGAAAATTATTTTAGCATTCAAGAGTTTGTTTAGTTCTTTCTTGACTGTTGGTTCAAGTTTTGGGTGCATCTTTCTTAACTTCTGTTCAAAAGGTTGGGTCTGGGGTTTCATGGGAATAATGTGTTGTATGATGTTAGGATCAAAGGTTTTTAGATCGTCATATGTCCAAGAAAAGACATCCTTAAATTCCTTAAACAACTTAATAAATGTTGTCTTTTCTTGCTCAGAACATCCCATCCCCAAATTGATGCATTGTGGGTTATCTTTAGTTCCTAAATTTACTTTTTCATGTGTCAAGGAAGAACTATTCGTTTTACAATTCACTGATTTTCTGAATTTATCGTGCAAATCATAAAACCTTTCTAATCTTACCACAGATTTTGGGATAGAATTTACCAAATCTGATGTTGACTCTGAGGATCTCGGGTCTGGTATTATCGTAAAATTGTGAAGGTCTTCATCGTGGGTACCTTCGTTAATAACTGCACCTTGGAAAGTATCTTCCATGTGAAGAAAACTGATGATATGTTGATCGTCATCAAAAACTCTCCAATTAGTGATGTTGTCTGGGATGGATGGTCTGAACAACAACTCGATGGAAAATGCATTTGGAGAAAGACCTTCTGCAGGAAAAAGTTTAGAGGTGACATTAACTAACAAATCAACCCCAGAATTATTCAATATCGAAATAGAATTAATGTTAAACGCACAAAATTTGTTCATTAAATTCCATACCTCAGTTTGATAGCTTTTCATGTGTGGAGATAAGCAGTGAATATAATTTTTTACCTGTCTAACCACAATTTCTGAATCACCAAAGACTGTTAAATTCTGAATCTTCAAATCTAGTGCTTTTCTGAGACCTTACAAGAGTGCCTCATATTTGACCGTATTGTTTGTGCATTCAAATTATAACTGGAAAGCAATCAAAGTTTTGTTACCTACTGGATCAATGAGCACACATCCTGCACGGACTCCTTCCTTAGATTTAGATCCATCGAAGTAAAGAGACCAGATCTGATTTTCATTAGGTGTATGTGACCCTTTAGAGAGGGTTGCTGACTATGTGCATGTCATAAGTTCGGACTGTTGTTCCGGGTCAGTAATGGTATAAGTTTCAGCCATGAAATTGCCGAAAAAAGTGTTCATCCCCTGCATTTTAGGTGAATTGGCAGAAGCAGTGAATGGTTCATTAGGATCATTTAAATCAATTACCATAAACTTAAGATAACACTCACGATTGACCTTGATTATGTTAGGCTTTCCATTCTCGGGCAGCCACAAGTGAGACCAATCTGTCGCAAAATAACCATGTAGTTGTTCGGACCAATACCTACTTAAGAATAAGACATATACTTCGGGGATATCAATGACAATAATATCAATAATCTGATGGACTTTAGGATTATATGATAATCTGATAAGTACATTTTTTAATTCACCTATTACTTTAACGTTGGTTCGATCAAGCTGAATAATTTTTAGACTGGAAGGTTGAACTTCAGCATTGATTTTTTGGCAGATAGACCAAGGAATTATGTTTGATGATGCACTTGAATCTACCATACAATTATGTACATTCCTATTGAAAATTTCAAAAGTCAATGAAAAGGGTGGAACATTTCTGCGAGTATTAACAATAGAAGTTTGTTGTTTTTAGTCGCAGCCCCTGGAACTAGTTTATCTACATTTGTTACACTTTTTACAGCGAGGTCTCTTTTATCAGAGGACTCTAGCATCATTTTAACGGAGACCTTTTGAGGTGTTTTGGGGCTGTTTTCTGCAAATTTGTTGCTATTCGGATTGTTGTTTTTTCTGTTTTCTGCAATATGCTACAACATCTTTTGCAGAAGAAATGGAAATTTCAATAATTCATAAATAAAAATATTAGCTCTAAGTTTTTTGAGATCCTCAATCAAATCATATTCTAAAATTGGATTTGTTGAATTCTGTTTAGTTTCAATTGGTTTATACTATTTTTGAGGTGCATTAGTTCCAATTTCAGAAGAAGATTTATTTGTTGTTTTACTTCTGGTACTGTAAGGATGCACTGCTTCGAAATTAGCTTGAAAGATACTATCTGAAAAATGCCCGAAAATGTTGGGAGAGGATTCGTCCTCTTCCACTATTTCTTGTTTAGCCATGTCTTCAGGAATCTCAGGAGGAACTAAGTTATCATGTGCCTCCAGAATCGTCTGGATAACATACTGTAGGCTTTCTAGGTTTAGGCCTTCGGAATCTGAGTTAGGCCGGTTTGTGGGAAAAGGCTTTCTGAAAGGGGGTTTGTAAGGCCCTTTGCTTGAAGAATCTTCTTCAGCTGATCTTCTCAAATCTATAACCTAATTTGACAACTTTTGAACGACCTTGTGTAAACTTTAAATATTAGAACCGTCTGATTGAGTTTTGGTTTGGGGAGGTCTAGGAAGAATTTCAATTTTTTTCTTGGAGGATGAGGTAGCCTCTGCCTCGTTACAAATATTGTCCTTTAGGCTGAGAATATCTTTCTTGATTTGACTCGTCTCCTTGAAGGCTTCTAATAATGTTGCTTTCTTAGACCTCTCTACCCAGAATGCTATGTTTTGGTGTAGGGCTTTCGTGTAGTATGCGACGATAAGATTTTTAGCAGGCATTGAATCCGTGGGGATTCGATTATTTAATGTTAGAAACCTTTGATTAAAGTCTTTTATTTTTTTGTTGGGGTTCATCTTTAAACTAGAAAGTTCCATGACTAAGACTTCGAGAGATTTTTCATCTCCAAATTTCTCAAGGAAACAAGATTCGAATCTATCCCAAGATACAATGGTGTGGGGTTGTTGGGAAAAGTACCAGGTAGAGGCATTGCCTTCAAATGTGTACGGAAAAAGTCTACATACTACATCTTCGTGTTCTACACTTCAGAATTTAATGGCTAGCATGAATTTTTTTAATATGATCCTCAATGATCTACTTGGAATTTGGATCGAATTTAGGGAGCCATTTCTCCGGATGTTTAGGCAAAGAATGCTGGGGTCCAGGTATGGCCACTGCATATTGATAGAGCCAAGGTCTGGTGAGATTATTCGGATTTTCCATAGGCGTGGGTGGTGTCAAAGGCTGAGATGAAGAACTACCTTCGTCTGATGACCCTTCTCCTGAAGAAGAAGGAGATGAAGGGGGTGGTGATGGTGGGATACCAGATCCTCCAGCTGCAGGGGTGAGGATGTGATCTGGATCCGTAGGGTTTAGGGTAAGACCAGTGCCTTCAAGTTTCTCCCTAATATCAGAGAAGTCTAATGGTTGATTTAATGGCTGACCTAGTTGTCTGATACGGGCCAAAGCACCGTGTGTCCTCAGAAGGGATTGACGAACAATTTCTTGTACGTCGGCCCCTGGGGGGTTTGGTGTTACTGGTTCAATGGTAATCCATGGATTGTCGTTTGATGTGGTTGTTGTTTGAGAGACAATGTTGTCGTTAGAACGACTTCTTGTTACTATAGGTGAGTGGGTAGGTGGGGGAGGAGTCTTGCGACCTCCATGTGCCATTAGTAGTGTTCAGGCCCTCCTTTTAGCACCATTTGTTGACGGGAGAAATTGACGGCTCGTCAACTGGAAGAGTAGGTCTGGTTCGGGGTTGTCTAATTAACCCAAGCCGTTTGGATTGACTCACTCTGACAGGTTTAATGGCTCTGTTGGCCAATCTAAAAATCCTAAAAGAAACAAATAAATAAAACAAGAGAAACAAAATAACTCAGTATTTACTGATTACTAATGTATACAACTTATTTAAATAATATTTACATGATAGGTCCATTTATCTAGTTTATATACAAGATATACAAATTATGAGTTTTAATCTAAAATCATAAAAATCGAATGTAAAAAATGGTTCTTTTGATAAAAGTAGATAAAGAAACCAAAAAACACTATTTCTTTTTTATTTGTTTTTAATCTATATGCATCTGTAAAATCAAATATCAAACTATTATTGAAACAAAAAATGTAGACAGTGAAAACTATACTACATATAAGAATCTCTATAATCAATAAGCAAATAAAAGGAATAGACTAACCTATCAATCACTTGAAGAGTATGCATCCAACTGTTTGTATAATCATAAATCGTACATCAGTCCGTCCACGAGATAAGTCTGCTGTGCACCTTCACGCTGTTTGGAATAAACACCAAGCAGTACATTGACTGGTGTATTTAATTAATAAAATGATAGGATGCAAAATAATAACTGTGATATATGAGACTACAAGTAATAACGCATAAGATAAATCTGACAGTTACAACTTGCATTTAATCAGTCAACATGTTTAAAGGTAAACTTTATAATACGAATTGAATGATCATTCACTATTTTCATATAACTGAAGCATAAAATTGTGAACTATGAGAGAAAAACTATCTTGACGACATAATAATCTGTGAAGACAAAAGCTATTGACAATCATCAAATGATCAAGATAAACAAATTATAGATAACAACAACATTTACAAACAGCTAAGGCATAAATGTAAACATATGTTATGTCCAAATTCGAGTATAATCTTGTTCACAACTAGCCCTAGGCCAAGCCATTGTAATTACAAAAATAATGGGTTTTTAAAGCAGGTAAATGTTTTCTCTTCTGAGATCAAATATTGATTACAAAAATAAAAGGGGGATACAACCACCGAGATCATACTAAATTCTCTAAAGCTAACAAAAGTTTATTTCTGTTCATATAAAATGTATCAAAAACGTGACTAGCAAGTCTCAAAGGTGCTTCAGATCAATTGGTAACCATGAACTCCAGAATATCCTGAAAGGAAAAGGAAAAATAGAAAGATTTAGATACATAATTAACCATTAATTTGCAAATTTTGAATTAACATAACTAGCTACAGAATCTTTTGATTCTGTAGTTAGTTATTTTAGTAAATGAAATCCAATTTATTGAATGAATAAAACAATCTAGTTTTAACAAATAATCCTATTTTAAGATAAAAGGATCATACCTCCAACTATAAGATCAAATCGTATCAAACAATCTTGGAATTTACTATAGTTGTTGCAGCCTCAACATTTTTAAGTATTACATTCCCTGTAGTCTTCATATGTTTCTCTTTTCCTTGAATGACAGACTTGAGCTTATGGTTTTCATCCATTAAGGCACTGATTTGATGAGTGAGAGCTTTAACCTGTGACAGTAGGATGGGTACATCGGTGTAGTATCTATCAATCCATTATAGGAAAACTTCACACTTTAACTGTGCGATGGTCCCTTGGGAATAATCACAATTGTGAACCGGGGTATTTCCAACATGGACTGTAGATTTATTACCCAATTTAATACCAGGAAACTCTTCATTATGTTTCAGACAGTGAGGTAGATTGTCCACAAAGTTGTAAAGCTGATCAAGGGGTGGTTGGAATGAAAGAGGGTCTTCTTCAGCGAGGAACCTATAGATTTCGAAGTCTAAATTCTCATGGATCTCGATCATCTTGATCGAGCTCGCATGAGGGTCCAAATTATTCCTGAGCCTCCTTGAAATTAACCTCCCAGCTCTCTTATTTTTGAAACTCAAATCGACATGGCCTTTAGATGTCTTGCCTATAGGTTTAATTGAAACTTTAACAGAGTCATTAGGGTGTGTAACTTGCTCATGGGTCTACTCAATAACCTTTGGATCGAGTAAGGGTTTGTTGTAGGAGGACGAGACAAAGGCCTGGTTAGGTGAGAGGGGCGATGTAGGGTAGATTAAGGTTTATTCAATCACAGACTTGTCGATCTCTTCAATAATGGGGTTAGAGAAGCCATTTCTCATTAAAAACGAATCCCAATTATCGTTCTGCAACTCTAAATGATGTGCAAGTAAAATTTTTATTAAGCCGTGATGGAAGAGGATTGAATCTAATCATTGCTTTCTATACCTTTTGGCCATTTTGTAAAGGCTCCTCAATAAATAGTAAGGCATGTTTAAAGGAAACCCCATAAAAATCATAAGCAGACGTAGATGATAAAGAAACACAAGGCCAAAACTTCCTTCACAAGTGACAAACTATTTCAACACAACAAGAAGATCATGCCATTGAGCTTTCAGTAAGGAGATGGGCATACCTTTGTCACATCCTTTTATCTTCCGAGATGTAAATAGAAGGCTCCAAGGAACCTCTTCTACTTTTGCATTTTTAAACCACCTTTGACTGCTCACAGGGAGTCCTGTAGCTTGGCTCAAGAAATCCTCTGCAACCTCGATTTGAACATCACCCACCTTAGCTCTACACCCATCAAAGGAGAGAGTGAATTATTGAGCAGTTTGTAGATTGAAACCCTGGAATTTTCTAAGGAAAACAAGCCAACCATTACTCTCAAGATCCTCTCTGGCATCGTCATATAAGAGAAAAGTTTGAATGCCATTAGGTTTGATTCTAAAAATAGGAGCCATACTGAATGAAAAAGGGAAATCAATCAAACACAGCGTGTAGGGAGGGTTTGTGAGAACAGACCAGAGCCATACCCCGAGCTTGAGAAACACCAACAGTCTATAGCGTATGGGGAGAAAATACATAACAAAAAGACAGACATTCGTTTGAAATGAGTGCGAGGGGTGTTGCTGAGCCCGAGACCAAGTCTTGAAATGATGATCTGACTGTAATTGTATTGCTACCTTTCATCAAGTACAAGCCAGGACCAGAGCATTTTAAAAAGGAAATAAGTGTGCAACATAGTGGGTTCGATCATATGGTTTGGGAGGTTGAAATTCAAAAATCAAAACCTAGTAATGAGGAAACATATAACCAAGAATCAAACAAACAAAAAAAAACCATACCAATGCTCAAATCAAAAAAGGTCCTTTGTTGATATAAATAACAATCCCTAAGCATGCTTGGTGTTCAAGGAATGGAAACAAAGAGAATAGTCTTCATAGCAAGGAACAAGGCTTCATTAATAAACTGTAGAAACAATTTTCATTTAATAAATTTTCAAACAGAATGGTAACACAGTCGCAAGTTTTCATGCTTGGTTTTCATGCTTTCAGTCATGAACGAAGCATAAAAAAAACAATAGGGAAAAGCGACAACTTACAACTGTCATTTCGAAAATTGCTCATGAAGAGTAATAAAAATAGATGACCCCAGTTAGGCAGCTATATAGATCATTTAATTGATATAAAAAGTTTAAAAAAATGTGGGGCTTCCAACAAAACCTTCAAAAGACTGCAAATCTGAGTAAGAAATAAACAAGATGATAAGGGAAAAAGAATGATTTCTATTAGCCAAAAAGTCTTAGGTCTGGTACATAAAATCATAGATGTCTCTATTACATTCACACCATCAAAATATGAGTCTCATCTCAATCATTCGAACCTTTATCAGTCTAGCTATTCCCATGTTATAGTCTAGACTATCGATGAAATCTTTACAATCCAAATAAAAACCTTATCCCAGGATCCATGTGCTCTTAAAGAGGAGTGGCAACACGTGGATAACAAAAAATAGGAAAAATGCTAAAATCTTGGCTAATGTTGGCAATGTTCTTAACATTTATTTATTGTTGATGAAGTGTCCCTTTGAGTGCATATTCCTTTGGCACGTGGTCTCCTAGTTCATAAGTAACCCTTATACAACTGCCATGCTTTAATATAACCATTTGGCATTTGATTCTTCCTTCAAAACCTCCAGAACGAGAGTTCACAACATAGTTCGCAGCTTCAGGTGCTGTGAACTTTCCTGTAGCAGCTCATTGCATTTCATGATGCCCAAAAACATCCCAAAAAATATCTTCAGTGCTTCAAATATTGTAATCAACCCATAATATGGTATATGAATTGAAGAGATCATCCCAAACTTAAACATGATTTATAAGGCATAACCATCCTCAACAATTTCAAAAAATGCATAAATAGGAACCTATCAAAACTGACATTGTTTTAGGGAAATTCATCTTCTTTATTTTTTGACTCTGGAGCTCCTTCTGGTAGAAAATTTGGATAACACATCCAAATTTCTCTTGGCTATCTCTTCTTTGAAAGGTTGCAGATCCATCTTTAGCTCTCTGATCTGTTCCTGGTAAGCTCTGTTTTGTCTGTATAAGTTTTTGATCTGCCTATGGAGGGGCCAAAACCTTTTGTCTATAAATATGGCTTTGTCAATAGTGTTGGATTACTAAGAGGGGGGATGAATAAGTAATAGCATAATTATAATCCTTTTTCTCCAAATAATCCAACTGTTATATCAATGTAGAATTATTATCCAATAATGAGCAATAGGAAATGAACAATCACACACATACACAGTACACCAGTGTTTTATGTGGAGACCCAAATCGGGAGAAAACCACAAAATGATTTTTCTTATATGTCTTGAAGAATTACATTCATTAGAAGCACCAAATTCCTTTGTTTTCTAGCTGCAACTGGAAGGAGGCTTCAACCCCCTAGTTTCTCAAGCTACAACCTGAGGGAAGCTTCAACTCCCCAATTTTTTGGCTACAACCCCTTGTGTTCTCCAGCTACAATCGGAAGGTGGCTACAACCACCTGTCCTTGCCCCGTACAACCACCCTGAAGTATAAGTAGAATGATGGAACCACTATCAACTTGTCACTGTGAGATATACTATTGTACAATTGTATCAACCTGTACCATTGACCTATATCCAATCTGTACAACTGCCCTGTAATCAAACTGTACCTGAAGTGAACATGTATCTACAAAAATACAACAGATACATGACTTCTAGTGTTGCAGCCCGTGTATGTACGCGCCCTATATGTTTTGCAGCCAGCGTATGTATGCTACCAAATTGTTATGCATCCTGTGTATGCCTTCTGAAAACTAGGGTTTCCTTTTTCTTGAAAACTTATGATCCTCTGTAACTTCTTTCACATAGATTTGTAACCTGTCACTGTATCCACACTGTAACTGTACCCTGTTCATGCATCCTCATATATAACCTTTTCTCAAGGCAAGTGTGTTTCTCTCTAGTCATGTGTCATATAGGTATGTGTAATCAAGTATAATATCCCTCACATGATCTTAGTCATCAACCCCTTTCTGATATTCAGTCTCTCAATACATCAACTACTACACAAATACAATATTTCAACCATGTACCATAAAAACCCTTAGCCATAAGCCAAGAAATACAAGATGTGCCTCACAATAAGTATCGATGATGAATATACTAGCATTGTATTTCTATAGATCTGACTTATGTAGAAGATCCCATGAAGCCACTAGTCTCTCTAGGGAGAGTCCTCAAATCTCCATTGCCATTCCTCATGCATACATCAAAATCCAACTATTCATATAAATAAAACATACCTTTTGAACCAATGGATGGATCTGATGTATCTGAGCACTTTAGACCTTCCTGGGAGCTTGATCTCTGAATCTAGAACCTCTACATCTTCATCTCTTCAAGTTTCCATGGATTTACCAACATGTACACACCCTAATACACTTCCATCCTACGTATAACTCAGCATGTACGCACCTTGTACACAGATAGCCCATGTATAACTCAGCATGTACACAACTTGTACATAGACATCCCCCATATAACTCAGCATGTACGCACCTTGTACACAGACAACCCGCGTACACCTCAGAAAATAGAGTTTTCCTGTAATTCCGAGAATTTCGTCGTCAACCCTTCGTGCTACCTCAGATGTTCACCACTTCATATGTATCCACAAGTATTTACAAAAAGCTTTACACAAGAAAATAGATATACAATATGTACAAGTGTGTGTATAATGAGTGAGCTTTGCCTCTTATTTATATCTTCATGTAGCCTTACACTTTCCTTATTTTAGGGCTTCTTGATTTAAAATAATTTCTTTTGCAAAGCACTTTGACCCTTGGGGGATTCTATAAGACTTATGAGGGGTTCTCCAAGTTCATATGGTCATAACTCTCTAATCGTGAGGAGTTATGTGACGTTCCACATACCACCGGAAATGGCATGACAAGCACTATCAATCTAGGATAGTTTCACTAAAAAACTCATTGTCCTTCATCTCATTATTCCTCAAATAATCATGGGTTCTCTCACTCCACAAAGTGTCTTCCCGTGAGGTCTTTCACCATAAGGGGACCACTTTGGAGTTCATCCATTTTTACTTCTTATCAACCATAATAAGACAATAATGAGTCATCTTTACATAAAAAAAACTTGGGTTCATTAACCAAACCTTGTGCTACGGGACTTTCTTCAAGGGTTGACATCAATGACAACCAACCTTAATCAACAAATAGTTTCATGATACATGTCCATGAGTCCATTAAGCTTCTTATTTGCAACCACCTACCCCTTATTCATTTCATCAACTTTAGCCCTTGCCTCTTTAAGTTGTCTTTTGAGCCTCTTAAAAGTATGATTTCTCTCTTTTTGAGGAGTGGTGATGTCAATGATTTCAACATGATTTTCAACAACTATGGATTTACCTTTCCTCTAGGCTGAAACTCCTAATGCATCATTTTTCACAGGGATCTCTTGCTTGGATGATGCTCTAGTAAGAGGCCTCCTAACTTTAATCTTGTCAGCTGCACTGGGTGAAGAAAACACTAGCTTCCTTCCTCTCAAACTTATAGCTTTAGTTGAAGGAACCTTTACTGGACTGAGATCTAGCATAGGTGGAGCTTCTCTCTGTGAATACTATGAAGGTCCTCCTCCTTCACGATCCTTTGTTTCTTTATCATCTCTAGAATTTTTAGTGCTCTTTATTTTCTTGTTCATTTATGAATATGTAGTCTTGTCAATATGAATAGGACTTTGCATTTTAGACTATGGAGTGGGAGCAACATTAAGCTAGAAGTGTGAAGAAGTAATGAATGCTTCCCAATCAATGTTTTTCTTTCTCAATTCCTCCATTACCAACATCTTTATAAGGCCTGAATGGAAGACACTTGTATCAACTGCTTTTGATTTATCTTGAACCTTGTCAGACATTTTTCCAATACTTATAAACAGTTAGAAAGGGAGATTCATGGCATCTTTACTTGTGAAGTGTAGTGGAAGCCTTATATGGTATTGATATATCATATTAAATCTCCCTTCACAGGTGAAATATATTTGAATCACCTTCAATATCTTATCAAAACCCTCCAACATATGGTTCCTGGGCACTCCCTTTGACAAATTGTCCCCTTGGTATTCTGGTTTGAGGAATTCCTTGGAGAAAGCAACATTCAGGGTCATGACCTTGAACCATCTCTCACCAGTGTTAGGTATCTCAGTTGTTGCTGATATGGATAATTGAGATACCTCAAACTCCAATATCCCAACCTTATTTTTGGTCCCATCAAAATTAATGGAAAACTCCCTAGCCACCTTTGGGTGCCTTCTCTGCATTTTCTGACAAAAAATAATGTAGCCTACTCTTTGGAAAACTTCCCTGATCAAGGGTTTAGAATAAAAAAGTTTCATGTCATAGGGATATGTTCTCACAATTCCCCCTCCTTTTTGATCCTTCCTATCTTCCTGAGTATCTATTAATGTTGTTTGAAGAAAAACCTTACCACAAGATTTAATGATGCTAGAGGTAAAACAGGGAAAACAAAGGATTAGGGTTTTAATGGATCAACTTTCCCAATAGGATAGTTCTGTATAAAACCTCTATGTTTCTCAAATCATTTGACCTCTAGGAATAATACAAGGTAGATTTCAGTCAGGAAGATGAATGAAAGACTCTAAAAATATCATGAAGGGATAATGGAAATGATTGTTGCAAGACAGGTCTTGTTCACCACATCACTACTCATTTGCAAAACTCAAGTTGACTTCACAGATGAAATTTTTTACAATGTAGACCAGATAGGAGTGCAATTAAGTTTGTGACCTTTCTAAAGATAATTTTTCGTAGAAGGTGTTGGAACAGAGGGTTCGCAGTGCTGGGTTTGCTGCATAGAGTTCGTAGTGCCAGGGCAGGGGTTTTGCAACACTTGGAAAAGATAAGAAAAACAGGCAAAATGGATTGGTGGGAAAGGTGGCCTAAACCCAGAGATACTTAAGGTTGAATGAGAAAGTTTAAGATCACATCAAAATAGTTTTGGGAACTTGTCAGCAATTAAATAAGATAGTTCACAACACCTATCACCAATGCACAACACCCAAAAAGAAAAAACAACTAACAATCCCTTTCCTGACCTTCAAATAAGGTGAAAATTCTCATGGAGTACCTGGTGGACTTGAGTTGAAAGCTGGTATCTTTGATATCACACAATGGTTTCTACAAGTAGCCCAACCTTCAACTCATCTTCTTCAGCCAGTTCACAACACCGAGTTCATAGCGCCTATCTGTAGCACTAGTTTGCAACACCAAGATGAAAAATGATTTGTACACTTGGAGAAAATAGTCAAAAGCACTTATGACATAATCCTTGGATATTGGTTTTAAAAATTATCTCCAAAATCAGGGAGATATTCAGTTTACATGACCCATAAATGAAATTATGGAAATGAATGCATGGTGTACCTTTGAAAGCATTGTGAACTCTGCTAGTGAGTTGGCAACGTACTGATCAAAATTGATTTGATATCTTAATGGGTGAAGGTGACAAAGGAAGGGTCTGAGTACAACATGGAGGAGGTGACATGTCAGGGTGATTATGGAGGAATGGAAAGAGGTGACTCATGAAGGCTTTATCTGACTTTTTATGATAGCAAGGAATAACCCAATGACTCTAGACCAAATTCAAAACTAACCTTAATTTATTTACATCAAAATTGAAAAATGACAATAGCAAAGGGGTCAAGAAACATAAAACTTAATGAAAAACTATGACTCAAAATCATCAATTGAAAATATTTTCGACCCTTGACCCATTGTAATTTTATGTGATAACAATATCGATGTGGTGTTGATCTGGCACCCATTACCTTTCCTCCTCGCCATCGGGATCTACCTGCTTCATGTCCACCTAGCCTTCTGATCACATACTCTGACAAAAATGTCAGAGCTTCATCTTCCCTGACAATCACACTCTTCATTGTCAGAGTCCTTCTCCATTGGAGTACATCTACTCCTACTATCACAACTCACTCTGATGACCCTCCCCTGATGAATGGTTGGGATTTCATTTCACTCATTATTTGATTGACATTCTTCATTCATTCTAAGAGTTGATGGCATTATAGTTACACTACCCATAGTAAAGAGATTTATTTCTGTTTCTGAGTTAGAGAATGTTCCTTTGCTTCCTCGAATCGAATCCTTGTCTTCTTCTTTCACATAAGAGTGTTGTCCACAACTAAATGCTTTGACGGATTATGCATGTTATTTTGAAGCTAAGCCCATTTTCCTTCCAAGCAACCAACATCAGAACCACATGCTTATTACTTTGAAAAATTTCACGAGATTAAACCTTGAGTAGATTGCCAAAGCGAAATTCTCTCGACCCGTCAATCTTTTCCCTGAGTGAACGGTCGGATCTTTTTCGTACAATGGTATTCATGTTACAACTTGGATGGTCGGAGTTAACACTTTGAATAGTCTCCTTTAGACTCCGAATGACTTTTAATCATGATCGTTGATTGTCATTGAAGGGATGATCTATATCTTTCACATGAAAACTAGAGCTATGAGGGAGTATTCCTCAATACCTCTTGTTGATACCTTGAAACTTCACAAATTTTTGGATGTCGAATAATTAGCTCTGACTACATGTCATCACTTTTTTCGGGATTTAACCTTCAACATGCTAATCGAAGAAGGAATATTCTTAGATTATTTTTTTTGATACCTTTGTACTGGCGCATTGTAATGGGCCACGAAATGGCTCTTCTGATGGACTGTAGGGATTGGTTCTAGATCTATTAAATGATTAGATCTCACTCTCAGAGTTTATGAATCGAGATGGGAATGGGATAGAAGTTAGAAATACTTCGATGTAAAGTTATGAACACATACACTATGCTATTTTCGAGGTCTAATGGAAAACTGACCAGAACCATTGATCTGGTGGGTTTTTTCTTTTGCATATTCAAGAATTAATGGTCCAGATTAACCCACGGGCATGGTAAATGGTTGTTTAGTGAGAAATTCTAAACAATGATAACTTTTGCTATAGATGTCGAAATGAGGCCCATGATACCTCATTGGAAAGGTATCAGATAGAGGAATGAAATGGTATAGACATATAATCTGAAAAAAGGATAGAAGATTCCATAAAATATAGAAAACCGACAACCACGGATTTGGGGGAAAAAATGGCCATACCAACTTCAAGAAGTCATATCCAGGGATATGAGTAGCGAAATAAAGCCTAGGATAGCTCGATAGAAATATGGAAAATAGAATAATAATATGGAATAGAAAATGTAGGAATATTTAGAGTTTAAATTGCTCGAAATTGAAAAACACAGACAAAACCCGAATTCAAGTGGAGAACAAGCTATGCAGACGTCAAACTTCTATATCTCAACCTACAAGCAACAAAATATGGCTAGCAATATCCCAATGGAAAGATGAGATGGAGGAGAAGAAGCCAAAAGGATTTTTATCATCAAGAAGAAGCCAAAAAAACCCAGAAAGTTTCAAGGAATAGAAGATAACGCCAATGAGCGGAGTCAATGGTTGTTTTTTAATGAATGTCATTTGTGAACTACAATAGGGAGAATGAAACCTCCCAAGAGTTTCTTCATTTTCCATTTGAAACTCCCACATCAATATTTTCAAAATGTAAAAAAGAAATTGGGTGAAAAATGAAACGAACAGGGGGGATAAATCAAGGGTCTCTCCTATCTTATAAAAAGAGAACTCGTAGGATATAAGCTAGACTTTTTCCCTTTGTAACAAATGATGGTATTTTAACTTCCGAGTAATAAAGAGCAAGAGACATTTTGGAAATTTGTGGCTTTGATAGATGTAGTAGAGACTATTCTTTATGCATTTATGTTCTTCTTGAGTAGATAGGATTTTGTTGTATGAATCGTTTTTGCACTTTGTTTTGTTTTCTCATGTTTTCTCATGTTTCTTCATGGGTATAGAAATGATGTTATAGATGTATTGTTCAACTATTTTTTTGTGCATCTGCAACATTATTGCTTTCATTTACCATTAGAATACATGAACTATTTTTGGTTCTGATGCTTTTTTTTTTGGTACTCATTCTATTAGTTTTTCTATCGAGATAGGTTAGGAGTAGTAGGATTAGTTTAGTTTTCTTTAGTTAGATTAGTATTAGAATTATTTAGAACCCTTTGGGAGGAAGCTCATTGTCTTTCCCCTTTTTATTCTTTTAATTATGAGTGGCAGCGAGGCCCATAAAATCACAGGAAGTGCTACCCCAAACAAGACTAGGTCTGATTGGGACCTGTCATCGAACATTTTCCCTCATGTGATTGAACAGGTCATTCTGGCTTGTCAACAAAAATGATGCTAGAAGGAGGGTTAGATGACAAGATAAGTCTATGGAGTCATTCTTGTTAAAAAAAAATAAAATTACTAATGAATCTATCCCATATCCCTCAATGGAGGTGTTTTTCTAGTACTGTACCTCCCAAACCTACTAGAAATATTTTACATTTCTTGTCGCAACTAAGATTTGATCGAGAGGGTGAAATCTCTACATTTGAACATGCTTTTAATTTTTGGAAATTTTGCGGTTCTCGCAATATTACTGATAGAAATATCATTTGTAGGTTATTCATTCTCACTTTTGCAAGTCGAGTCAAGAGTTGGTGTGAGACTTTGTCGGTTGCCTCTATTCACACATGGGATCAATTTATGTGTGAATTTTTGCATGCTTTTGAGAACTATACTGATGATAATTTGTGTGCAGAAATTTTAGAGCTTAGTAAGAACGAAGATGAATCTCTTACATCTTTTATTATCATATTTACTTATCTTTGTTGTAGATTTCATTTCGATGATAGGCATTCTAACAATGATCTTATTTCCTGTTTAGTTTCTCTTACTAATGAAATAGACCAGCTAGTGCATGAAGAATCTAAATCATGTTCTAATGTTCCTTTACATGGTGATTTAGATTTAAATGAAAATGTTGAAAATTCCAATGGTTTGGATGGATTTCATATGTATGGATATTTCCTTATTATGGGGGATATAGATTAGATAGAAAATACTTTTTCAGAAGAAACCTATGTATCCTCCCACCACTCCATTACCACTTACCTTCCTTGTGATGAAAAAGGGACCTCTTGTGTTGCATATTCAAGTTTGGATTTTTCTGTGGCTGCCCAAGAGGAAGATTTTTCATTTGATAATGGGACAATTTCGGTAATTGTTTTTTCTTGAATCCATTAGGACATAAAAGAAAACCTCATGAGGATGTGAATCCCCCTGTATTTTTATAGAGGTGGTACTCTTTTGATTTTCTTGAGATTTTTAAATATTCAAAATATTGGACTTGACAGAAGTCCGTTGCAATAATTCAATGAAACAAAAATATTACAATAAAATAAAGTGGAAAATTATTTTGTTTTATTTTAAAGGAAAATTCCTGAGAAAGGACCAGGAACCGAACATATTCACACATTTGAAGCAAATAAGAAAAATTTCCTCACATCCATCATAGTTTAAGATAAATATTTCTAATCACATAAAAATAAAAAGGAAAATGATTCACATGCACAAGAGAAATTTAATAGAGTGGATACATGGGGAACTCAAATAAAGATAATGATAGATCAACCTCAAATACTTTATATTTTGAAAATAGGATTACAAAGCACAATCGAGATTGTTCCTGAAGTAGTTCTCATGAAATTTTCAAAAATATATAGTTTATTACATATTCTTGAAATTGTAAATTTGTTTGTATTAAAGACTAGGATTGGGGCTATCACAGACCATTAAGCAAATAAATACAAGAAATAAGATTTTAGAGAGAGAATGGTGGGCAATGGAAAGATTGGCAAGACCTGGTAAGAAGAACAAAGGAGTTATCAACCTTCGGTTAAAACTTTCTAGTTTTAAAGAGGTGGAATAGTTGGATCAGAGACTTGATAAAGAAAGAAGAATGTGATCAACAAAAATTTACTATGATGGTCGCTCATTTTTTCATTTTCTTGTTGATTTCCTTTTATCGTTTTCATCAATGGTTACATGAACTGTCTCAACTGCTTCTTTCCCTTCATGTGTCAGTTTTTTGATAGCCTTCTTGAACCACTCTTAGATGTAATTTTTATAGGTGCTACATTGATTTCATGCCGGATTTTAATATTAAACAAATCACCCTCCAAGTCATGGAGATCAATGGAAATGCCACGTAATATTTCTTCAATATCCTGGTTTTTTACGGAATATTCTACTAGCTAGTTATCTATAGCGTCATCATCATATACAACTATGCCATATAATTTTCAATTGATAATCCTTTAAAAATCTCAACCTGCTCATCGAAATGTTGTTTTGTTTGGAATAACGAGTTGAGGATCAACTTGGGATTTTGGACCTCGTTAGTGCTTCCAAATAGGTACACCTTCATGAGCCTTTTGAATAACTCTTCTCTCCTTGTTATGGCTTGGCTGCACACCTGAATGATGTTGTTCAATTTATTTATTTTCTCTTTTCAACAGGAATTCAACTGCTTGATCCAGCTTGGAGAGGGAAGGTCCTCCGCTCTTCTCTTAAGCTATGACATGTTAGTAAATTTAATACCAAAGGGAAGGTCCTCCGCTCTTCTCTTCATTTTTTAGATTGGTCTGTAGATATTCAAGGAAGGCATGTGCCCTCGAGCCAAAATAAATCATGCTATTTGAAATTTCCCAATCTTTTATAATATGTGCCATTCTTTTCTTGATATTATTAGCCACGCAACTATTGGCTGATGTGAGTAAGATTGAGGATCCTTTTATTCTGGTTGCAGGCATGGTAAGTCTGAAAATTGCCAAAGGGATGGAAAGGAGTGGAAGAGGAATAAAAGTCTCTTCATGTTCCTTAATCCTTTCCTTCAACTTTGTATTTTCTTCTTCAATACTACCAATGGAATCGTCCAATGCATCACTGGTGGCTCTATGGATTCTGGATACCTGGGAAGGCCGCATATTATTTAGGTTAACCTCTGAACGAGATTTTCCATTTTTATTCTTCTCATCATTCTTCTCAATAATTCATGTTTTAGACTTGTTGTCAAAGACAACACTTTGAAATAAAAATGATTCTTCTTAATCAAATATCTCATTCTCAATAATTTCCAATGACTGGTTTTGGTGAGTCGTGCCTCCTAGCTGGTCAAAGTTAGGGAACGTCTTCTCAATGTCAGCTTTGAGCTTCATATCCTTGATGGAGAAGCTATTGATGCCACTTCTAACACGATGCTATACTTCCTCTTGTACAATATTTTCCCCCTTCTTCCTGAGAAAAGTTTATGGGAGATTTCAATTTTTATGGGAGGGGGGGTTCTTGTCTCCTCCTCCTCCTGAACTAATGTTGGTTACCTTCTTAGATGGGTGGGTCACTGGAGCATTGCTCCGAGGTGTTAAAGTATTGGGAGTAACAATTGGGGACTGGGCACTCTTCTTGCTGTGACTGTTTCCTCTCTGTTTATACAATTCATTGGTACTGAGTACCATCTCTACATCACCAATAGTGTCGGTAGGATTACTCAGGTCATTATCTTCTTCTTCTCCTATAACAGTATGGATAAAGGAACTACTAAAACCCATTGTTAACATATGTTCCACAAAGATTCCATTTGGGTCAAACCCTCTAATATTTTCAATGTACTTGAGATTCAATTTGTGCAAGTGGCTAGCGAATTCATCAATTTTGTTCATATTTATGAGTACAAAATCCCCAACTTTCCAAGGCCATGGAATAAACTGTTTTTTTCTTTTTTCATGAAAAAACTGCAGCCAAAAGTCATATTTCCTTGCAACTTCTGTGACAAACATTCTGTCAGATATATGGCATGGAAGAAAGGAAGGATTTTCCTTAGAACCGAAAATTCCGACGACATTATAATTCTCCATTTGTTCCAAAGTCCCCTTTCTATCTAGAAATTTACTATCTTGAGCAGATATTCTTGGGGTATCTCATCCAAACAATAACGCTTTAAAAACCGAGACAAAGTCGTTGAAAAATTCATAAAAATGCAAGGAAGATTTGTGCCTCCATAACACTTGGTACCAAAAGGTCACATGATTGAATTCAAAATTCACCTTTTTTCATATATATAATTTAGGAAACTAACAACAATGTGCTATCGCGCAAACCAAATAAGAAGACATAAAGAATTTCTTATCCTTTTTATATTGAGACAATTGGGAATATACTTCAATGGAAATCAATTTCCCTCAATCAAAAATGGCTCGCTCCTTGATGGTAAAATATAAGATGTAAAGAATCATATGAGAAATGCTAGCAGTATTTTCTTGGCCCGTAATTCTGGTAAATAACTAGGAAATTTCCCAAAATGGGTTTTTGAACAAGCTGACCTGCAGTCTGGTAATATCCTCAGGGATGGTAGCGAGATTCTCCAAGAATTATGGTAAGACATCTAGGTCATTGTCGTGTTTTTTCAAAAAGTCTGTACAATCTTCACTTTTGAAGGTGAGCGTTGGCTCTAGGAGTCTTAGCATCTTACAAAATAATTGAGGTGAAATAATAATGGGAGAATGGTCTTGGAGTGGAATTATCCGTTGGCTTGGTATATATTTCTCAGTGCACTAGGAAACCAATTCCTTTCAGTGAAAAACTTATGGAACACAACCTGCATGCGCAATTTTGGACATCCAAATTACTTCCTTCTGAGGAGAAGGGGATGAATAATAAGAGTATGCTCTAGATCACTGAAAATTCTAATATTCTCATCCAAATATGTTCAAGGTATCTCCACAGAATTTTTTTTGAGCTGATGCTTCCATAAGTTGACGAGAGCATTCTTTTTTATCCAAATAATATTAGAAATGAGTGCTTGAGAGATAATATATAATCTTTCACAAATAATGCGTTAATGTGGTTTAATGCGGGAGTTCCCCGATTCCTTCACCTAATAATGAAAATATTTACGGTACTTGCATAGTGATTTATTAGAATTAAAACATACTAAATGTGCATTTGGAAAAGCACGAAGATGGTGGGGATGGACATGAGCGGAAGAGGATTTGAATTTTTTATGAAACCACCAACCCACAAATGGAGAAGGTAGAAAAATGGCCAAGTGTTATGAGCCGATCGGGCTGAATCAACATAGGATAAATGAGATGCTTAAAATCTCGGGGATTTCGGGGGTCAATATGTAGATCGCGGATCTTTTGGATGCAAAATGTATATCACAAAACATGGGATATGAGAGTTCGACCCCACCAACCCGAGAACTTGCGATTGTAGAAACGACTAAGTATGGGATAATGTGGCAGTTAGGCAGACTCACTATGTGAGAATGTGGATTAGATATGAGGATTCACGAGTTTGCCAACCCAAGAACCCATCGTTCTAAAAACAAATGACTAAGTATAGAAGTAGAAAGGGAGAATAGAAGGGAAAAAAAAGAAAAAGGGAAAAAAGGTAAGCATAGAAGAGGGAAAAGAAGGGGAGAAAAGAAGTTGGGAAAATAGAAAAGGGGAGGGAAGTTTTGGAAGAAGGAATTGATCTCAACAATAGGCTCCAATTGTGGGATGATGACCCACTATGGGTTGTCAAGAATCCAAAATCTCTTGTGACCGGGTGCTTCTGCCCATTGGGATGTGGATTCAAAATAAGAATATACAAATTGAAAAATAAAATTATGTACATTGAGAAATGAGAAAGTCTTAAGAGAAGAAACCTTTCAAATGTTTCTCGTTGATGGGAAGCATCAAAATTTTACCCTTCATGTCTTGGAGCATATAGGAGTTAAATCCCAAGATCTTCTTGATGACATATGGTCTGATCCAGAGTGCTTCAAACTTTGTATGCATGTATGGTTTCTCCATGGCCTTGTTCCAAAGTAACACCAGTTCTCCTTTCCGGAAATTATTTACATTTGTTCTCTGATCAAAATTTCTTTTGATGCTATTCTGCCTCTGAGAATTTTGATTCAACGCTTTTCTTCATTCTTCATCCAACTTCAACAATTGATTGATTCTCCTTGGAATGGGTGAACTATCTTCTGTATCTTCGATATTAACTACATAAATCAATGCATTTAGCTCAAGGCTAATCAACAAATTTGCCTCTTTACCATAAACCAATAGATATGGAGACATCCATGTGCTATCCTTCGGGGTTGCTCTGCTCTCCCATAATGCATCTGTCAGCTTCATATGTCAATTCATTTGGTTTCTATCAATGGTTTTCTTCGGTATCTACACTAGGGTTTTGTTTGTGGATTCAACAAGGCCATTACCTTATGGATAATAATTCAATGATTGACCCATAATGATTTCATATTGTCCACAAAACTTCATAAAATTTGACCCGATGAAGATCGAACCATTGTCTGTGAAAAATTTATATGGGACACCAAATCTCGATAGAATGTTGTCTTTGAGGAATTTAATCATTTCTTCAGCATCAACCTTCTTTAATGCCACCGCTTCTGTCCATTTTGTGAAATAATCTGTAGCTGTTAGAATTTACATATGCCCCTTGCTAGACTTTGGATTAATCGAACTAACAACATCAAGTCCTTATTGGGAAAACAATTGTTCTACTACAATGGGTTGCAAAGGCATCGCATATTTCTTCATTTTTTCTGAAAAATTTTGGCATGAAAAACACTTCCATATTGTGGCATATGAATATCTGAAGATTGATGGCCAGTAAAATACTGCTCTGAGTTTTTATGGGCGGTCGTAGTAGGTGTTTACACCCAATTAGTCACTTGGTGAGAAAATAAAGGGTGCTTACATGCCCAGTTGGGTCTTGCTAGGCATGACAGTTGTAGAGGAAAGAGTTAGAAAAAGAACAACAAAACTGTAAGCAAGAAGTAAACTAAAACAAACTAAAACTATGAGCATATGGAAAACGAAATAACAAAAGCAACAAGACCAATATCACCAATGTTTTTGAGCTGGTCTATTGATGAAATCCAAAGCACAATGAAGGAAGAGGACTAAGAGTCCCTGCTTTCTCCAATGGAAGGCTCTTGAGGCCCTCACAAACTTGCTCTCCTTACAATAAGAAAATGAGAATGATGGTGAAAGAACTCCAAGCACACCCACTCAATGTAGAGGTGGATAGCTCAATGAAATGGTGCCAAAGGTGTTATTGTCAAGGAGTGAGTCCTTAAAACAATCTAGGCAGCATAACCTTACATGAGATTCCTTGAGAAAATGATGTATCTTCATGGATTTTTATAGCATAGCATTGGGTGATTATGTAACCCCTTTGAAGTGTGAAAAGAGGCTCTTTAGGGCTCAATTAGGTCTTTGACCAGCATACCATGCGGATTCATCTCAGATTTGATGGTCAAATCAGGTTGGGAGCTGGTCCATAAGTGGTTGGGAGGCCGACCAATTCAATAAATGCGCCGTCTAGCAGGTGCGCGGGTTTTGTCGCTAACAGTTGCGCATCGTGCGCGCATGCACGCATTGTACGTTCCTGTTATGCGCATGTGCGCATGCACCCGTCTTCTGTAAAGTGCCCTTCAATTTTTGGTTACTTTGTATAGTTTTTGACCCTTTTGCAATGCTGTGAAATTAATCCAGTGCCATGAATGACTTCATTCCTGTTTTGATGATGCTGAGTTATTGTTGCCATGTGCAGATGAAATTTCAGTGATAACAGATGCCCCTTGATGGATGAGGTTAGGAGCATACGTATAGCCAAAATCCATCAATGTTTCTTTTACTGAGAATGGTGTGGTAATAAAGAGCAAGAGTGGGACCATGTAGAGCAATCCTTTGGAGAAGAAAGGAACTGGTAGAACCCGACCTTCCAGAAGGTGCGTAACAATATACAATTGTGTACAAACGAGGCGGGCATGCCCCATGCTCGTGTTATGTAACTCTGAAAAAAGATGACTGAAGTGTTGGTGTAGACAACTGCAGCGCCCCCGGGGGCGGTAATGATAAAGGCAGAAGACAATTCTGCAAAGGAACATACTCTGAACAATAGGCAATGGTCGCGGTAATAAGCAGCGACAATGATGCGGGCATTGATGGCCCTACCAAGTTCAAAGGTCTTCGGCAAATGATAAAAAGAACTACAATAGTCGCAAAGTAAGACCCACCGTAACATGAGAAAGTGTTGGCGTCAAATGTTATGGGGGTCAACGACATCAGGGAGCAATGGTGTTTCCCCCTGTGTCGTCCGAGATCTCTCATTGAATGGAAAATGAGAATCAAGATATTGTCGCCCTTCTGGGAAAGTGTGCTGATGTCGACAAAAGGGAGACGTGACTCCCAGAAGCAAAGGGCTCCATGGAATCTACTGAGGTGAGGAAGTGGCAGAGGTACATGGACGAAGTCAAGAGGTGGGAAGACTCAAGACTTCCCTTGGCTGGAGGATGTATGAGATAAACAGTGGCCGCAACCGTGTAACAAGGTCGAGTGTCAGGGGGATGACAAGACCAGTGATAAGTTGTGCCAGAGGCGGGACAAGGTAAACAAATTCAGAGGGTAGAGGTAAGTGACCTGTGGAGTACGCTGAAGATATGGACGATGCCGGCAAGGGTAGATGATAAGTAATGCTCCGACCAAGGGTGACATGGGTTGCGTGTGGCCAAAAAGGAAGCAAGTCACCAACGGTGACGACAAAAAGGAAATGACTGAAAATAAAGGTGTTTGTACAAATAAATAATGAATAATTTGGGAAAAATGTACAAATATAGAAACGTGTGCCCCAGTGTGAAATGAGTGCCCCAGGGAGGGCAGAAATTTCTTGGAAAACAGATGAAGGGTGGGGGCCCCATTGGTGAGTTTCTGTATGAGGTAGGTGAAATGAAGATAGGTTCGCAGATGGGAAAACTGATGGTGGATGAAATGGAGGTTTCATGATCCTGCGGGGGTGCAAGTAAAAAGAATAGAACCATAAAGCGATGATCTGGGAGTCCATGTGGGAAAGCTAGCAAGATGAGGAGAAGGAGTATGTGGTTGATGCACGTCATGAGGAAAGACTATCGAGACTCCCATCCCTAAAGGGTAATGAAGAACAACATGAGTGTCAAAAGTGCCAAAAGGTACTATGAATGGGACAACGCATGTGGGTGAGAATGCTACCGGGTTGTAGTACCGAAGATGCAAATGGAGGTGTGAGTACTGTAGTGCCGGGAATGGGTATCCTAAAGGCCAATATCAGAGGGTGTGACTGGAAATGTTCATGCAATACAGTGGGAGAGACTACATGCCAGTGCTGAATATATACCTGAAGGAACGATGTTTGAGGGATGGTGATCAAGTACCTGCACACAGAACAACCAAATACCCAAAGTGAACAATATCTGAAGAGAATCTAAGATATGAGCATGTATTAGATAAATGTGACAATGCGCGTGCGTACCTAACCATGATATGAAAAAAAGGCGCCCCGGGGGATCAAGATGAAAAAGTGACCTAGGGACAGCGATGATGTAGGTGGCGGGATGCTGATCCTGTAGATGAAGATGGTTTGAAAAATGGATGCCTGAGGGCTTCCTGTGGAAGGAAGAGTGCACGATGATGTAGTGCGTCCCAGGGAGAGTCCGGGCGTTGTAGCTCTTCCAATATTTCTTTGTTGCATTGGAAACGATGGGAATCTAATGGATCGTGAGGAGTGACCGCAGTGACAGTGTGATTGGCCCTTGCTGAAGAAACAGAGGGGATAATGATAGGAGATGGTGCGGGTTCACTCGACATAAACCATATATTGAGGTACTGAGGGGTACCCGTGGGGGTAGGGTGGAGAGTCTTCATAGGGGAATGAGCAGGAGAGTTGGGGGGGTTGTGGGGTAAATCCTCAGAGACGTCATCTAAGAACCATGGAGGCATAGGGAGTGCCTTGGGCTCAGGAGAAATGACATGAAGATCTGTCAGTGGCGAAGTAATGTCAATGACCATTGCTGCAGGGGGGTGAAGCAGGGCCAATTGACGTTGCCTATATTCCAAGATCATAGGACACTGATATGTAAAGTGATCTAATGAATCACAAAGAGAGCAAGGGAATCTCATGCGTTCATTGAATGAAGTGGTGACATATTGAATGTCAGTGATAGGCGAAGAGGACGTAGCAGGGCGTGGGTTGTTCTGAAAGTTCTGGCGTATGACCGCTAATGTCTGCCGAAAACGTGGCAACGCTGGGCAATGATGTGTGTAATGGCCATATTCTGAACAGATAGCACACACGAATTTGGTCCTCAACCCTTTACTACTGGAAGGTTGGGTGGTAGTAGGACTAGCTGTAGTGACGGGTGTTGTGGAAATTTGATTGAGGGGAATCAAATTCCGTAACTTAGGTAGGGATGGGCAATTGTTGGTTTGGTGTCCCTCCTTCTCACATAGTGTGCAAGGTGGTGGGATGCGTGGAGGAAGTGGAGCAGTGGGATCCTTCTTCTTTCGCCTGCCCCTAGCTGTAGCAGGGGGGGTAGGGAGTATGGGGGTAGTGGGGGTGAGGACGAGAATCGTCATGGGGAGGCCTTCCTGTGGGGGAAGGGATGGGCGAGGGACCATCTCAGGTGGATGTAAATACCACACTGGGATTGCTAACACCATATTGGTTAGTGTAAGCGTTGCGGCTATCTGAAAAGCTTCTATATCGGGTGGAGGGTAAAAGAAGGGAATTTGACTGAGGGGTGGGGGAACTACCTCCCAAACAGGATTTTCCCCCTGAGGGGTTGTAGATTCATGGACCGTGGGGGTCGACGAGTGTGTAGAAGGCTCCTGTGGGAGTGGCTCTATGACTGCTGAGACGTCAGGAATGACTGAAGGTGCCTAAAGAGGATGAGCATCCTCCGTGTGAGGTTCGTTAGATGAGATAACGCATACTTGTCTAGGGGGAAGGAGTGGTGGTGCTCCATGGTACGTCCCTAACAAGGATGGATCTTTAAAAATCCCAGGACCCATCTCGATGAGTGGATATGCGTCCTTGTTGGTATGGATAAGAGGAAGAATGTTATCGAGATTAGCAGATGGGTTTGGCTCGTAATGTGAGACTTGGTCGATGGTTACAATCTTCCCATTGTGGGGGAACATGATTGTCCGAAAGACGGATGATGCCACTGCCTTCATAGCATACATGTAGCTACATCCAAACAAGATATTGTAATCGAGTGTAGCGTCGATAACTTCGATGTCAATGAGAATAGTTTTTCCCCCGAGTTCAATGGGGACATTTTGGAAGAGCCCTTCAGGAGATGATGGTCGTCCGTCATAAGCTCGAAGTGTGATGGTGGAAGGTGTGAGTTCCGGGGAACCAAGTTTCTGCCATACTGCTTTGGACATGATGCATGTAGATGCACCCTCGTCGATGATACACCGATGGACGATGATGTTTTGTATTTTTACTGGTATTTGAATAGCGACTACGGACGGAAGGCAAGGTTCGCAGCTATCAAGGTTGAAGGTGATAAGTCGAGTATCAGTAGGGTCGACTGCCCCCAAGGCAGAAAGTAGTGATTTCCGCTGAGTAGGACAAGTCTGGAGAACTTCCAAAACTGACATGGTAGCCGGGGATTGTGCTAAGTCGTCTACCAAGCTGTAGTTATGAGCTGCCCTAGCCTGTGGGTTATGGACATTCCTGTGCAATGGAATGCGAGGGATGCGTAATGGTGGTTCGGCGGAAGGGCGAGGGATCACCAACGGGGGTCTTGTCGATGTAGGGTTTGTCTCTAGAGGGATAGGAGTAGACTCAGCTGGTGTCTGATACTGACGGTTGCGTGTTTGTAGAAGGATTTCTTCCTCACTGGTGTGGAGAATTGTTCGTTCTACTGGATTGTTGGGATTGTGGTATTGGCCCACCTGAGGTGGGGGGTGCTACATGTCCTGTTGGGTGTTTACTATGCCTTGATGTGGGATAGGATTTTGCAGCATGGCGGGAGGGGGTTGTTGTGCCTACTGTGGGGTAGGTTGCGCTGCGGAGGGGGGAAGGCTCCCAGAGTCTTTCAACCTTTTGAAATCAGCAATCTGGGGGCAATGGTGGGTGTAATGACCAAACACGCCACAAAGAGCACAAGGGTGGATGGTTTTAACATTATTTCTCCCTTGGCGTTTTTTGTTGTTTCCCCCTTGGGGGTTTTGGTTCCCTTGGTTTTGATTGCCCCCAGTGGGTTGTTGCTGTGGGGGTTGATTCCCGCCTTGACCAGGGTTGTTATTATTCCTGTTCCGTCCTTTCTTCTTGGCATTGTTCGAAGGGTGAGTTGGGTTAGCTGTGTTCAACTGTTCAAAATTTTGGTATTGTTGAGCAGCAAAGGGTTGAACAAAATTGGACCCCGCATGTGGATGTGGGGGAGCCATGGGTTGTGGAGGACCAGGAAATAGGAAGTATGGATTTTGTGGTGGTACCGATCCATAAGGTACATAGGAAGGTTGTGTGCTTTCACTAGTACTATAAGCTGATGTTGAGGGAGTACCACTATTTGTGGGAACAGGTGGATGTATGGGAGGTGTCGGTGGTGGTCCACTAATGGGTGGAGGTATAACAACAGGGTATGGTTGTTGATAAGGGGGGTAATAAGAAGTGCCC
>JASDQU011104750.1:1991-17074 GCA_032191745.1 Picea mariana
ATGATATTTTATGATAAATTAATAAACAAAGAAACGTTTAAGGAAATTCCTGTTTATAGGTGCACTTAAAATATCACCTTGTAATTTTTTCAATGAAAAGACATTATGTCCTTCAATGGCATCAATAATGAAAGGACCACACCACAATTTATTAAAATTTCCATGTTTACTGATATCTTCTCTCCTTTATCCCTTTTAAAAATAAAACATTAGGTTGAAATGTATGCTATTTTTCTCCTTTGTTAAACAACTGTTTCATTCATTCTTGATAAGACCTATGTTTTTCATTAACATATTCTTATATTTCATGCACTTGAATTAACTCATTTATTCTCCTTTCTAAATTATTGGGTTCCTCTATAACATCTTGGAGAATTTTCATTACTGGAGTTCCTATCTGATTTGGAGGTACAACATCAAATCCATAAACCAACTGAAAATGTGAAGTCCCAGTTGATCTCTTAGTACTAATTCTATCATCCCAAAGGGAATATTTCAATTGGGAGTCCCAATTCCTTTTATTTAATCCTAAAATTTTATTAATGAATTTCATAGGGTTCTTGTTAGTGGACTTTGCAAGGTCATTGCCTTGAGGGTAATAAGTAGTTGAATGTCCCAAAGATATGTGACTATCCACACAAAAATCAATTAAAGCAACATAAGAAAATGCTTCAACATTATCAACAATAATTTTTTTAGGGCATCCAAGTCTATAAAATATATTTTCTTCTAAATTTTTTATTACAAATTTATCAATTGTTTGACATACATGAATGGCTTCTACCCTTTTTGTGAAATAATGAGTAGCAGTTAAAATTCATCGATGTTGTCTGCTCTATGGTGGATGTATTTCTTCGATAAAATCAAGTCCCTATTGCTGAAATGGAGCTTCTATCTTGATAGGTTTCAGGGGTAAATGAAATATTTTTTTTTCGCAGTGAACAACTGTCATTCTAAACAAACCCTCACTTTCTTATTCACCTGAGCGAATAAAGTAGGCCAATAATACCCACTACATAGGAATTTATGGCAGGTGGCTTTTGATGCATAGTGACTGCAACATACCCCTCAATGATGTTGGTTAATTATATTATCATTTTTATCTTCTAAATCACATCTTAAAAGTACACTAACAAGGTCTTTCCAATATAAAGAAACTCCAAGAATACAATACTTTGTTGCTTTAAGTTTTAAGGAACATACCCATGACTAGTCTAAATGATCTGGACATTTTAGGTTATGTAAGTAATAAGCAATATCTCCATACCAAGGAGAAGAAGTAAAGAAACTATATATATTTTGATATGGAGGTTCAGGTAGCATAATTTTAGACCGTTCCTCTAGATTTTGTTGTTGTACTATTTTACCATTGGATATTTGATTTATGCTAAGAGCTTGACAATTTTATTCTACTAATAATTTTTCTAATCCCTGACATTTAATTAATTTAGTAGGTTACATTTCCAAATCGTATTCCTGAATCTTTGTGATCCACTTTCTTCTCCTACCTTCACTATCTTGTTGGGCCAGGATATATTTCACTATTGAGAAAGGAATGAAATCTATGGTTTTGAACTGTAATATATAACTTCTAAAAGATTTAAGAGATTTAACCAAGGAGAGTGATTTATTTTCCATAATATTATATTTTAATTTTGTGTCTCTCATGGATCAACTAGAAAACATAGTTGGTTGTTCAAAACCATTTTCATTTTGTTGTAACATAACAACAACTATGGTGTGTTCTGATGCAAAGGGAAAAATAATAAATTACTTTTTGTAATAAGGGCTTACAAGTACTGAGGATTCGGTCAAATATTGTTTAATTATATTAAAGGATGACTTAGGATATGTATTCCATTTGATATCATTCTCTTTATTGATCATATTGGTTATCTCTTTCATAATTTATGCAAAATTAGGTATAAAAATGTTTCAGAAAAATAATATTTCCCAAAAAGGACCGAACTTCTTGCTTATGTCTAGGTACATAAATAGTTTGTATAGCTTCTAGTCTTTCAGGATCTATTCTAATACCATATTGAGTAATGATATTTCCAATAATTTTACCTCCAGTCATAGAAAAAAAATATTTTTTGGGATTAAGAGACAAACCATATTTTCAACATTTCAAAAAGAAATGCTTCAAATGCTCCTAATGAAGCTGATCTGATTTAGAAAAAAATTTCATATCATCAAGATAAATAACAATAAACTCATCATTAACATCAATGAAATAAATATCCATTTATATGTGGAAGGTAGCACCAACATTCAACAACCCGAAAGGAATTTTTTCATGCATAAAATTGCCCCAAGGTGTGGTGAAAGTTGTCTCAGCTCTATCATATTTATTGACAACAATCTGATTGTAACAAAAAATCCATCCATCATCGAAATTATCTTTGCACCAACTACCCTATGCAATATATGATTCATTTTAGGTAGAGGGTAATTTTCCTTTAATGAAATACAATTTAGATTTTGAAAATCTACATAGAGATGAATTTCTCCACTCTTTTTTCAAATAGAAACTAAGTTAGCTACTCCTTCGTAATATCCAAGTGGCAAAATAATTTTAGCATCCAACAATTTCTTCACCTCTTTCTCAATTATAGGTAACAATAAAGTATTTACACATCTAATATTTTGTATGAAATGTTTTACTCCTTCCTTAAGAGGTATCCTATGTCGAATGTTAGAAGTATCACAATTTTTTAAATCTTCATAACTCCAAGAAAAAACATCTATGTTATCTTTACATAGATCAATATATTTCTGTGTTTTCTCAGGTGACAATGCTTTATATAAATTAATACTCTTGGTATTGTCATTACTGCCGAGATTCACGTCTTGAACTTCTTCAACCGAAGGTTTTAACATGAGTTTGATAATAATATCCTTCCGATCGAATAGTTTTTATAGAGGGATTAACCTTCTAGGGATATGATTATTTTTAAGTTGCACAATCTTGTGATTTGCAATTTGTCCTGCAACGTTTTTAGGAATAGCAGTTTCTTCTTCATATTCCTGCTCATGTTTGTCAATGTTAGTGAAAGAAAACTTACCAACCATTTCCATAAATATTTTTATCCGTTGATTGACTTTTAAAATATGCCAATGTTTGATATTATCTAGAATGGATCCAGTCTCTACATAAATTCAATTTTAAAATTGAAATGAGCAATATTTAGTGGTTTAAATGTTGCTGCAACGATTACTAATGAATATGCAATCCTTTCTCTTGGAATGGATGTAAAATTAATGGCTAATATAAAAATTTCTTCAAGATCCCAGACTTGGTTTATGTATGCCCTTAAACATGGATGTTTAGTTTGACATTGGTATTTTAATTGATTTACGACAATATCTAAATCTCCAATGATATACAACTTGTCAATATTAATGTTTCTTGATTTTTCAAGGATGAGAATTAAAGATTCATATTCAACAACATTATTATTAGTTTCATAATTTAATTTATAACAAAAATAAAAAGAATCTCTAGAAGAAGAAATTAAAAGAATACCAGTCCCTGATCCTTCTTTGGAAGAAGCACCATCAAAGTACATATTCCAAATGCACTTTGAATTGATTTGTTTTTATTCGTATCTTTGCATATCATATTATTCTTGTTATCTTCCTCTATGAATGATAAGAAAAAATTTCCAAGTTTATTATTTTCTGCATATACTGGATGATTTTGTGAGTTATTAACATCACTTATAATATATGTGAAACAAAATTATTTATATAGTCTATGAGTCGTCCCTCCAAAGACTGGTATGGTTGCATATGATACATCTAATTACAAAGTTCTTCCTAGTTTCACACCCCATGATCTAGATAAGACCATCCCAAAACTGGGTGGAATGTTAACAACAATATCATGATTAGACTTTTGTTAGGAACTTGAGCAAGATTAACCATCAAATATTTAATTAATCATAAATATTGTACTTTCTTTGAATCAAAAGTATATAAGTCCTTTCAAGGATTTGGAACATAAATACCTAACTTCTCCATAATGACCTTGGGCATTAAATTATGAGAAGCTCTTGAGTCTAACATACAATTATGTAATAATTGATCATGAACTATTAAACTAATATAAAAAGGAGCAATATTACTTTCTTCATTTTTGATATATGGACCTATGTATACCTTAGGTGCTTCCTCCTGCAAATTAATAGTATCAGTACTCGATATTAAATCAGAAGAAACACCAATAAACTTAATTACCTCCTCTTTAAAAGAATGTATATTCATAATCTCATTTAAAGGAACAATAATATGTACCTTGTTAATCTCATTAGTCAGATTAAATGTACTAGTATTTTGAATAGGTATCTCTTTATTTGGTAATTTAGTAACATGCTTAGTTGTTTCATTCTATTGGTTTTGTACCTTCTTTACTACCTTCCGATTTTGAGGTTGAGAAGGATTCAACCTTGGTCTCAAATCATAATTATGATGCAACTCAAATAAAACCATTTCAATAAAAGATCGGTATTTCTAGGCCCATATGTTTTACATTTCTCCCTCTAACATATTAATATTTTGAATAAAACTAATCATGGAGTTCTAATGATCTTGTTGAGTTAGATGAGTATACGATTCTCCATCATCCAACCAATTTATCTCAAGTATTTCACATGATTTTTCAAATTATTCCTGTTCATGTAATTCATTCTCAAAATCCTCCACCACGTTATTATTGTCTCTCAATGGGGGGTGAGGAGGAGGTTCTTTGACCCTTTTTTCTCTATTTAGTATTTGAGAACCAAGCCGTCAGTTGAAGTGTACTATACTTCTTTGCTGAAAGGTAGGGTTTGACCTTAATAATCCCACATTATGAAATAAATTCTTTTGTGGATTTTTTGGGGGAGATGAGGGGGTTACTTTGTTTGCAACTTCAAGTTTTTCCATCCTACCAGCCAATGATTTAACTATTTTTATGATTTCATCAATATTTTGGTCTTGTTATTTAACTATTTTTGTGATTTCATCAATATTTTGGTCTTGTTTATTGCTTGAAGATGATGCCTCATTTTAACTATCTTATGTATTTTTCTTAGTTTCAGTACCTCCAATATTATATTTATTCTTACTAGTAGAAACAAGGTTTTCTTCTAAATCTACTACATTTGTCTGTATAGAAGCTAAAGTAGTTTCTCTCCATTCTCTTAATAATAAGGTGAACTTTGAGTTAAAAGCATAAGAGTGAGTAACCTTAGCAGTAGCAGAAGTAGGTATGATATCTTCAGGAATTCTGTTATAAAGATTATTAAATATTTTAGTAAAATTACCAAAAGATTCATCATTCTTTCTTTTGAGAGCTACTTGGTGATCGTGTTTCTCGTCGCACTGATTTAAGAAAGTTGTCTCCAGTTCATCCCAGCTAGTAATGCTAATTGTTGGTAAATTCCGAAACCATTTTCATGCATCCCCTTCAAGTCTTTACAAAAACAATATAACATACACATCTTCTTTTGAAACACTGATATTGTTTGTACAATATTGAAAAATATCTATATGATATTCTGCGGGAATAACATTTTGACCATTATACTTTAAAAATTCCCTTAAGTATTTATTAGGTAAATAATGTAAATGTTGAGGAAAAACCAAAGGTTGATAATGAAAATTAACTCATTGTTGAACTTGGGATGACATACTTACCTTTGTAAGAGGCTCAAGCTTCTTCTCAGTCTTAGAAGAACATTTTAGAGAAACTGGACTAAGAATAACAAAAACCTTACCTATTATTGTCCAGGTAAAAAATGCATTTGAAATATCTACTAAAGGGATATTCTTTGTTAAAGGAGAACCAAATTTTCTCCTAAGAGGTGTTTTTATTCAAACTAATTTTCAATGTATTCAACTTCTAGAATAATAGTATCTTCAACTTCAGGAGAACCTGATGATGAAGATCCCACTTTTCTTCGTCTATTAGCTCGAGAAACCAGTTTCTGAGGATCAGATAGAGAAACAATATAAGGTGTTCTTTGATGACAATGAGTATGTCTAGAGTTATTCTCCAACTTTACTCAATGATTAGGTGAAAAATGTAAAAGTTAAATATTTTTTTTTTTTAATTTTGTAAACATAAATTATTTACTTCATTCACCTCTAAAGAAAAAATTACAATCTCCTTTCCAAAAATAAAAATAAAGATTAATAGTGAAATTCTTGAAATATTTATAGATACGACTCACTCAATATTAGAGAAAATAAAATAAGATACTTAATAGATTCACCATTATCAATCTTGTTGAACTTTCATTTTAGGTTGAGCCAAGGTGTATTATTAAGAAAGAATGTGCCAATACCATTCCAATTCTTCTTGATTTCATCCAGTTTGTATTGTTAACTTGTACAATTGATTCAATATAATTATTTGATAATCAAAACCAAATAAAATATGAGCCTGTATAGGGTTAAGTTTTGTCATGAATAACACCAGAAAAAATTCAAGAATCTAATAAGGAAATTGCAAGATAGCTTGAATTTATATACCCAACAACGACGCCAAATCAAATGTTGTTCCTTAGGTTGTTCTTGGAGAAGGAACAATGCCAAGGCATCCTAAGGAGGATTGGGACAAGCCTCCCTACTTTAGGATTTCTTGTAATAATCCAAAATCCAGAGGGGGTAACCTTCATGATTTAAATTAAATTAAAGAAAAGGTAGGTTGTCATCAAACCATTATCATAAGTCATTCCAGATAGCTTCAAAACACACACCAATGACTCTAAAAAATGGTATATTTATCTAATTCATGTCGGACTGGATTTATATAAAACTAATTCACATTTCAAAACATATTAAATATGAAATAAACTAGAATCATATTACTTCTATTTATCAAGAAACATGTTCTTAGAAAATAAAGTAATTACATCAATAAAATAAAGAAAAAGTTAAACTAGGGCCATTATAGTACAATTCCATGGACAACATCTACACCAATACATAGTGTGGATAATATCATACTAACCATGTATGTTAAACTAGAAAATTATCCACTTAGATAATGAATTAGCATCAAAGATAGATTATGCCAAATCTATGAAATGAATTCATACTATAATAAATAAATATACAAATAAACCAAATCTAATCATCAACAACAGTAAAATAAAACACATAACATAACACAATGCCGACATGAATCAATGCTGAAAATTCTTTCAAAATCATAATAATATGCTGTCGAAATATTAGAAAAAACAGATAATCTCGTCACATCCAGAAAATTCTGACCTCTTCAATTTATTTTATTATTTTATAAAAATGAGATTGCATTGGTTATGAGAAACTACTTGATGTTTCGATCCTAGATAGGGTTATTACTAATATATTAATATTTTACTAATCACCACATGTTAGATAATATTAAGATAGGTTTATTACTATTATTAATATTTTACTTTAATCAAACCATTCAAATAAGCTATAAATACTCCTGAGGATGATCCCTACTCCGTGATTGAAACATCAAGTAGTTTCTCATAACCAATGCAATCTCCTTTTTATAAAACACTAAAATATCCACTGCATGAAAGATGAACGACTCTTCAATGTATTCAAAATATACTTTATAAGTATTTTACATAACTGCCAAACAATTGAATTTAAACAAAAACTCTAAACTTAAGCTAACTAAAATAACTACTTTTTGTTCTTCATTTTGTGACCAACTTAAGTTTTCTTAATAGGAAGAGGATTTCTACTTGTCGGTTCTCTAATAATAATATTTTTTTACCTTTTGGGACACTTCTCTTTGAATTTGACCTTCATTTCTTGCTTCCATGGGATTTGGTGATGACTTAATTATTGTTTCATTTCCTTCTTCAGCTTGTGCTATGATTTCATGGTAAAGTTGCATGGGAACACATTTAAATCTAAGCATGTCATTCCATTCTGCACTTTTTAGAAATGATTTTCTAAGCATATTTTTATACGATATCTCAAGCTCTATTGTCATTGAATAAGGACTAGCAAGCTGACTTATAAGAAAATCAGTACGCATTGATAGAATAGTAAAATGTTCTCCCAATGAGTTCACAATTTTTTTTGCTGAGAAAGATTCATTTTCATCCATATAAAATTGCATATAATATCAAAAAGAAATTAACATCTACATATAAATTTACTTTAACTGTAACTCGTGATTGTTTTCCCAAGGAGATGGTAAACCAAAATTTCTTATTTTCCTGAATTGCCTTTTAAATTTGATAATTGAAAACTAGACTTCATCAATTTTCTTGACAAGAAAATTAAACAATTCTCCTCTTTCTAAGACGTTTGTAACATTTACCACTGCTTCAAATATATCTCTAACTCCAAATGCTTTTAAATCTTGGTCTGAGAGGGAATTCATAAATTCAATAATCTTTTTCTGCTTGTGGCATTTTCTTTTCAATATCAGGCAAAATATTATTGATATCTAACCAAGAATTCTTTATGATAATTGTTTCACAATGTTGATGTAGTTCTAGATGAAATTTAAATTGATCCATTACATGGATGATCTGATCCCAAAGTATTTTCCTAGTTTCAACCAAATGTTGTGTTTTAGTTGTTTTCTCTAACACATCCTCTAGCAATTTATTTAGACATTGCTTTTCTTCGAATCGAGTATTAGTATTCTAAGTTTTTTTCTCAACTTGTACTTCAAGATCATTTACATACATTTCCCTTTGTTGATTGACCTCCTAACGGTCTGAAATTGTGACTAAATCCATGACATGCAATAATGATTATGATGAGGGATCATGAGCTTGATTCTCTTGATGAATTTTATCAATTTCTTCTAAATATTTCTCCTGAAGTTTCTATTTATCTACTTTCAATCCAACAATATCTTTAGTTAGTGCAACAATATCCTCTTTCAGAGAAAACCTCTCTGAATGTGATCTGTCTCTTGCTTGATAAGATTCAATCAATTCTTTAGATTCAGTAAATTGAAAATGAGGAATTTTCAACTTATCCTTTAGATTCTTTATTTATTTTTCCTTCTCATCAGGAATATTTTTATAATTTGTGGTTTCTTTCTTAGAATTTTTAATTGATGCAATTTAATTCTCCAATTCCCTGATTTTGTTGGATTTAATTCTGTTCATGGTCTTTTCACTATTGAGATCCTGATATAATTTAGTTACTACAGTTTGTAACTTTCTCACATTCACAATTGATTGAATTAACCTTCAAGCAACAATATTAGTTGTTTGTCTATGCCATTCTACTAAATCAAAATCATTGATTTGACTAAGATCTACCCCATGAATCCTGGTTTTCAAATAATAAAGTCTAATTATTTTTAGAATATAGATTTGAGGAGAATATAAACATAGGTCCTTCTGACTTCCTTTGTTTAAATTCTCCCAACAAAGAACTAATTTGTTCTGAAATATCTTCCCGAAGATCCTTAGTTTAATTTTATATGGTTTCTAACAACTTTCTTCTTTTAATCTCCATGTTTTCTGCCTCATTTGCTTCTGATTTATCTGTAGGCTTGGCTAAAGTATAAGTAATTTTTTCACTAGTGTTTTACGATTGTTTTACACAAGTGATAATGCATTCTAAATTAATTGTTTTGATATCCACATTAGATATCATTATAACATTGGATTGTGATTTATCTTCCATCTTTTCCTTGTTTGTAGAATTCTACATAATCAACAAATGTTGTACCTCTTCCCATGTATCTTTGTTAGAAATAATTTCAACAGAAACATTTAAGTGATGTTGATATGAGGGTAAACCTACATTTTTTTGTTTCTTCGATATAAAATTATATGCATCAAAATTTCATAAAACATCTTTTTTTATATTATAGGAAAAAGGTAATTTATTCACAAAATCAATAGTTGTTCAATTTTTAATAATGAAGGAGGAAAATTCAGAAGACAGACTAAATGAATCTCTTTTACTTTTCAAAATGAAATGTAATTGATCATTTGCTAATATTTGTCTACAATATTCTAGAGAAAAAAGGTGAGGATGAATATAAACATGTAATTAGTAAGGTTCTGTTGAAATAATGGCCAATACTAAGGGGATAGGTGAATCAATATTGCTTCTTTTTTAATATTTTGAATAATAATTAATTATTAATCACAAAAATTGATCAACAAGACTGTACTGAAAACATAAATTAAATATAATAATCACAAAAGGTACAAGTTACAATGTGTAGGAGACACTAATCTCTCTTATTTTGAGCGCTGACTCAAGGAGACACCAATCCCCTGTTTAGAGAACCAAATCTAGGAGGCACCAAATTCCTGTTTTCAAGCACCAACTTGAGGAAGTACCAACTCCCTTTTTTTCAAGGACCAACTTGATGAAGCAACAACTCCCTTGTTTTCAAGCACCGACTCCCTTGTTTCAGGCTTCAACCTGTAGAGGAATTCAATCCTCCCTTGCCCTCTCTTCCACCCTCACTTCATGTGAATGTTTCACGTTCTTCCTTGGAATCTGTCTGTGTTTGATATTCTGAATTAGACCACAGAGACATTTCTTTCAACCACAATTTCTAGTTTATATAGTATTTCAATAGGTATAAGATTGAACCAATGTGTCTTTTGACAATGAACCATTGCACCTCTTCATTTAATTTTAACAATAATGCTAACATTTAATAGTTGATTTTAACTTAAAAGACTTCAAATCCATGTAAGTTATTTATCTCTTCATGTGAAAATGGTATTGTAGCTACAATGGAATGTTTGGGCTCCATTCTTGTCAAATTACTCCATAGGACCTTTAAATTGTTACATAAATCAAATTTTGCAAAGGCGCTTTCTTGAACCCACTTTTCCAAATAAGAGCGGACTCAAAACCATGGGATGATCCACTTAAGAACTACTCCTAGCGCTTCTCTTTCTCCCTTATTCTTCTACACATGACCTCATTTGAAAATTTCCGTGGGATTATTTACTTCTAGGACCTTGGTGCTCCTTATCAATTCCTTTATCTTATCACACGACCAATGCTCGAACCAAATCCTCCGGACTTCTGAAATCAAGCTATTCTCCCTTTACAGTCCTTGCATTCTTCTAAAGTAGTACCTACCGAATTAGTTACCTCTCACTTTCAACTTGTGGTGCATGGTTGCTTCTCCACCATAGATCTATTGTCCCAATGGATGATTTGCAATCATTTTGGGATTCTAGGATTTCACGATGTTTTCAATTTACAATCTTCCAACTCCCCTGAGGTTGACCTATCAAAAAGGTCATAAAGTGATGCTAACTACTTATTTTCGGTTGACAACTCCCCCTTACTCTATCCTTCCAATGGATTAATACAAAGTTTAAGATTTCAACCGATCTACCTATCATATAAGACAATTGTTGGATTTCGTGATTTCATGATATCGTGATCCTTGCAGTTCCTAACCTTTCAACTTCATGAAGGATTACCTGTCAAAATGGTCATAAAGTGATGATGATTGCTTACTGTCGGTTGATGCTTCCACTTTCCTTATCCTTCCACTGGCTTGATTAGATAGTTCTGATCAATTTAACAATTGAGATTGATGGCTGGCGTGATTTTGATGATTTTGACTTCAATATTTCTTGGATGACTTAATGATCTAAAAATGAAGAAGACTTGTATTCTTAAAATTATTTGCAAGATTTAATTCATGTGTTAAAATGCAAATGGATCAATTTTGCAACACAACCTTTTATATAAATTACTTATTCAAGATGCATATAAACAACAACAATAAACGGTGAATAGAAAACACATAACACAACAAATGATAAAGGAGTTCACCCCTTTCTTGGGCTGCATCTCCTGGTCCAACTTCTAATGGATCTTTTGTATTATTTTCTCAAAGTGCTCAAATATGTGCTTTACAATGCTCAAAATGCCAAATAGTTGGCTCCAATGGCTTCAGAACATCCAAAAACCCCTAGCTGGGCTTTTTCGGCACCTCGTTTGGCCAAACATTAAAGAAGATAGGCTTCTTGGAAGTTCCCCTTCAAACTTGTTGTCTCTGGATCACCAAAATGCACCCTTGTTGCCTCAACCTAGCCCCCACACGCTTTTATGTGTTAAAACTCAGCACCGGGTGCAACCGCACAAACGGTGCAAACTATAGGACGATTATGGGTGCACCTAGCCCCTAACTGCCAAGGTCGTGGTCATGTGGCCCATGTGACCACGCGCAAACAAAAAACAGGCTCCGTCCCAAAGGCGAATAGATAATGGACAAGTGGCGGTCATTTAAACCAAAATCCAAATCCAAATCCGCGCGTGTGCGCCAACAGTATAACAAAGGTTCATATGTTATTGTATATACGACTAGGGGCTGGGGCTAAGCCCCAGCCCGGACGCACCCCAACTATCCACATATGCAAATTCATATAATTTTAAAACTATTATATGGTAAGTACTACCATGTGGGCATGTTGGTAGCCTAGCCCTTGCCAAAGCTTTGCGTTGAGTTGGAGGTTCGGGGTTTGAATCCTACGAACTACATAAAATTTTGAACGACCAAACCAAACAATGGGATGCCACATGGCAGCCCATGTCTGGGCCATGTGGCACCATACAACCAATCAAAAACTACCATGTGTCACAATATCATTTGTCCACATTTGCCAGCCAATGAATGCCATGTGTCGTATGGTCCTGCCAATTCAGCTCTGCCACGTGTCGTACGGACATGCTAGGTCCGCATCCGTATGGACAGTATGGATTGTATAGTTAACATCCATTTATTTTGCTCGTTTCACGTTTTGAATAGAACACGATATCTCTCCCATTCGACGTCCGTTTGAACCGAAACGAGTTGCGTTGGGTTCGTGACGACGAGGCCTCTGCTCCTGTTTGATTTGAAGCGATTCCAAGCACTTTGAATTTTGAGAAAAATTTGATCCCCTGGATCACTTAAACTTCTTTATACCTAGAGGGTTGGCACCGAATGACCACCACAAAACTCACTAACCCAATCGAATGGATGAAGATGATCGACTCAATCTGACGGTTGATATTTAATCTCTCTCGATCACTGGATTGACCCAATGGCTGTGATTTCTCCCAATATGGATCTAATGACTGTAATTCTTCCGGTTCTTTATAATGGATTCCTTTGCACCTCACACTTTGTTTTGTACGTGATCCTTGCGCTACCTCTCCTGAGCTTCATGATATGCAATAATTTCACATTAATGCCCCATATTTGACATCAATGCCAACACCATAACACCAAGTCCATTGAGTTCGATCTCACAACCATATATTCTAATCACAATATATATTTTAAATAAAAACCAATCCCTTACTTTAAAGGAAGGGTGAAAATGTAACTTTTTTTTATAGGATACAAGAATTTTGGGAGGATCCTATCCCATAAGGAGGGTGTATATATTGAATAAAACACATTAGAAAATTCCATGAATTCTCCCTTTATTTCTACAAAGGTCAAGAGAGAAGTCCATTCTCTAACATGAAGTTTTTTCCCAAAATCATCCTTCTTAATTAAATAAATACCTCTTTTCTCATAAAAACTAGACTGAGAAAATAGAATTAAAAAGAAGGGATATGACTGATACCGAAAGGATTTTAATTCTTCAAAATACAAAAACTGAAAATGAATGGAGTTATCTATAAATCCCACAAAATTGAACTTAGAATTTTTTTTTAGGATTTACAGCCTCGTTCATAATTGTTATCACTGAAATTTTGTCTACACATGGCAACAAGAACTCCACATCATCTGCACATGGCGACAAGAACTCTACATCATCAAAACAGCAATGAAGTCATTCATGGCACTGAATTAAGTTCACAGCATTCCAGAAGGGTCAAAAACTATACAAAGTAACAAAAATTGAAGGGCGCTTTACAGCAGTAGGGTGCACGCACGTATGCGCGGGACAAAAACGTATAACGAGCGCATGCGCGCCCGATGCGTGCCTGTCCATACAAAAAGCTGCGCATTGGCTAATACGGTGCATTAATTGCCTAAGTCGGCCTCCCGACCGCTTGTGGACCGGCCCCCAAGACGATTTGACCCTCAGATCAGGGTCGGTTATGCAAATGCGGTGAATTTATGGCTTAAGCGAACCCTAAACAGGTCTGTGTTTACACCGGAAGCTGGTTACATGACCGCCTGGAAATCGCTATAAATAGCCGTAAAGACTCATTGTTTCAACAGAGAATTCAAAGCAGAGTTACGCTGTCCATATGCTTCTAAGCCTAGCCTTTGATAACCAGTTCATCAGCCGTGTAATCAGGAGTTCTCTCACCACTCATTTCTGTTCTGTTCATTTTGTAAGGAAGGCATTCATTTGAGGATTCCCGAAGGAACTTCCGCTGGAGGGAAGAGGAACCATTATCCCTTTCTTCAGCGTGTGCTATGGTTTTCGCTAATAAGATCAAGCCTTGAAACCATTGCTAACTCCCCTGTCTCATATCTGACGTTTTTTGTTTATTTTTGAATTGTTATTTACTTTCAGTTGTTAGATAGGTTGTATTCTATTTTTCTTTCTGTTTTATGTTAACCTTTTGCTGCTATAGATGTTCTGTCCTGATTAACCCAGCAGGACATGCAGAGCGGTCTCCATTTTTCTCACCCGGTGACGGATTGACCGCGAATAGACTGGCGACTCCACTGGGGAGTTAAGGTATTAAATCCTCTTTCAATTGGGTACAATTCGCCTTCCTTTTGTTGTTTTTAACTTGCAGGGACTCAAATCGGCTTTCGCCGACCTGTCAATCGGCCGATTCACCGCAGAATCGAGAGAATCGGTCTTTTCTCTCAAACGCGCGGGTATGACACCCCACAGACGCATGCATGCGCTCTGGTTCTTTGACACAGTCGCGCGCACACGCGCACCTGTCCAGGCTAACAGTCGTGCATTTGATTAAATTTTTTTTCATTGTAAAGGTTTTGAATGTGATTTTCCTTTTCAACATTGATGTAATGCACGCTCTAAACACTGCACAACTTAGGCCCCTCAACTTATAAAGGGGATAGTCGAACATAGGCACTTAGGAGGATTAAAATCATTTTTCCCTTATTTGCTTTCAGCCACGTGGATGGCTTGTTTTGATTCATA
>JASDQU011104750.1:17174-30990 GCA_032191745.1 Picea mariana
AAAATAGATGAAAAAATAAGCATTTAAAAAATAATGTGGAAACATTATGGATAAGAAAATTTAGAATATCAAAAAAAACCTAGAAAGGGAGGGGGTGCTACCCGTAGAACCATTTTTAAAAACAGGGTTAAAAATGTGACCCCCCAAAAACGAGAATTTCGTATAATTCTTGCTAAGTTGGTAACTATATTAATAGTGTGACAAACATCCTGATTCCCTATGTTAATAATGAGGCTTAAATAATTACTTAAATTATTTTTTGATAAATTTATAACAAACAAAAATATTAAATCAATTATTCTCTTCTTTAATTGGATATATTTGTTGTTTAAAACCTAATTCAACTTTTACCTACAAATACACTTATCATGTAACTTTTGAAATTTATTTGCATTTGCAACAATTTATAATGAAATGGATTTATAAGCCAATTAAGAAAAAACTAGTACTTCAAAAATATTTATGTTAATTCATCTTTCTTGAATATTTAAAATGTAAATATAGGAAACACATAGATCCAGGCCTTACAATAATCCATTCTTTTGTTTCAGAGAGGGTGGTGTTTTTTTTGAGGTGTTTCACTCTAATGATGTTTTCTCCATTTCCCAGTCGCCATGAGAGGTTGATTGAATTAGGGGTGGCACATCGTTCAATATCTTCCAAATTGAGGAGCCGATTGTTTCTGGCAGAGGATGGTCCAAGCAATGTTTCCATGGGTAAGTTTCTATATTTTTTTTTTTGTGGATGGCCTCTTTCCATCATTTTGATTTCCCTCTAATAAATCTCCATGTCACTTTGTCTCACATAGCTATATTTATGTGAGAGGGATCTCTTATGACCACTCCTTTGTTTTGGGGAGCTCTAACCATTTTCCAATTCACTAGATCAACGTTTTTGACATTATTTGTTCCTCGTTTCCACATGAAACTTATCATATTGTTTTCCTAACATTGTTAAGAATGTTAGTAGGGGAAAGCATGGTGGAGCACATATACATAAAGAACAGAGAGAAAAAAAATTATAAGAACAATCCTCCCATACGTGTTTATACATTAAAATCCTTAATTGGGCATTTTCGATTTTATGTTTTAAAGGATATGAACCCAATAAGTGGTTTGTCACATTTGAGGAAGATGGAGATGCCCAAATATTTAAAAGAAAACCATTGTGTATTATCATTGTATCTCAAGGGAGAGATGTAGAAGGTTTGATATTCTATCCAAAAGCATAATAGAGTGTTCGAACCACACAATTTACTTTTCTATTTGTTCACTTGTTCTCAACTCCCACTAAATAAGTTTTACCAACAAATGTTAGAATATGTTTTCAGAGTCAGGGATGGGAGGTGTGGGTGGGGTAGTCATTTCCCCAGGAGGGCATGAGGATCAATTTTTCGTGGAGTTTGGGGTTTGCTTCAAACAATCAATCTAAATCATACGCCCTTATACAAGGACTTAAAATAATCAGACAAGAAAATATGAGACATCTAATAATATTCGGTGATTCGAAGGTGATCCTAAATCTTCTCAAGAGTCGTTCCCTTCCTAGCGACATGATACTCAAGAATATATGTATCCGGATTTTTGAAGAATTGGATAGCTTTACAGACTATCAGATCTACCACGTTCTATGTCACAACAATGCCCTCGCTGATCGACAAGATAATGTTTCCACCAGATGAGAGGTAGAGTCCCTCTATGTCAATGGTCAGTTTGTTTTCCGCCCAATTCCTTAGATGATGGTCACTCGCTTTTGTTATAAGATGCCCCCCAAGACTTAGAAGCTTTCATAAACAGGAAAGGGCATGCAGACATCATAAGAGATGGCCGTTATGAAGAGTTGACAGGTTTAGAGCACACGGTGCACGTCATTCTCCTTAGACTGGAATCCCTTTCTTCACAATGTATGCATAATATGGAATGGTTGTTGGAGTATCGTGCAGGACAACAATGGATAGAAAATGAATTGGGAGCTATTCGGGCATAAGTTGTAGGTTTGCACATTCTAGATGAGCAACATACTCCAGGAAGGGTCACCTCGTGTGTCTCAGATGAGAATTTTGGATACTGTGATACCTTTCATTGTGGGTATACTCACAACTTTTGATTAATAGATTTTCCTAGTTTAAAAAAAATAATATGTTTTCAGAGTGCCATTCAACATCTATATGAATGTTGTCATTGCAATAATAATAAAATATAAAAGTATTCAAAGAAGAATGTAACTCAACAAGTTATATAAGTACAAATTTCAACAAAGCAACAAGTTATATAAGTACAAAATTCAACAAAGCGTCCAAGTCAAAAAGCAATAGGTAACATAAATATTCATTATATTAATAACAATCAAGATATACTAGATTGACTAATATGCTATGAATTAAACAATGACAATTTTTTTAATTTTGGTAAATTTCATTTTCATTGCTTGATTCCAATACAAGATTGGAACATTTTTTTTCCAAAGGAAAAAAAATTGTGACTTCATTTATAATAAACAAAATTACATTGTAATATATTTCTCAAGGCATTCAAAAAAGTGATTTGTAACCAGATTGAACATAACAATTTTACATACATGCTTTATATATTATAGATATAAATAAAAATTAAAAATGTGCTTGACTTAAAAGGACATAGACTACACATTTTAGTAGCAAGATCTGAAAACTGTCCACTTCCCCAGAAACAAGAACTATAATAACAAAAAAATTATGATTGTTCATGGATTTAAAAAAAAAAAAAAAAAATCTTGCAAAGATAAAAATTAGGAATATGTCCACTGGACTAATTTTATATCTAAGGTGCATGAGAGAAATCATTTGTATTCCCATCCTAAAATATGGAGATGGTCCAAGTACCTAGCTCTAGCCCCATTGCCTCTTTTGAAAGGCCATCAACTACCTTGTTCTTGTCCCTATATATATGTGATAGATAAATGTGTGAGAAGGCTGCCATTTGTTATTGGGTATCATCAAAAAGTGGTTGTAAAGTGAAATTTATGAGTGACGTTTGCTTTCATAACCATTGAATAACTAGTAGAGAACCCCCCAAAAATTGTTACTTTGTAACAACATATTCTTGAGTCAACTGTAGGGTTAATTTTAGAGCTATCGGTACACAATACGTTTTAGTTTCTTGTGAATCCTAGCTTTGAAGGCTATGCTATTATTTGAGAGATATAATATCCCTCCCAAAACTTGTTTTGGGGGATTCCCTTTAGAGGCACCATCAAAGTATGCCCAGGGAATGTCCTTATTGATAAATTATTTTTTTCCCCTTTCTTTTTTGTTTCCCCTATACCTATGAATATGAATTTAGTGTATTTAGAGACTAGAGTGCACATTTGAGGGGAAGTATCTCATTTCCTTCAAATATATTTAGGGTTTTGGAAATCCATATTCCCTAAGCTATATTTAGTGGAATTTATTTTATCTTATTTGTATCGTTGTTTATAAACCAAATCTCGAAAGATTATTGATCCAGGAGGATCTAAAAGGGAAAAAAATGAAAGTCCCCAAATCTCAGCAAAAACGGAGCCAAGTGGAAGTGCTCATCTCAAGATTTCCAACGACGTAAATGGCACCTCAAACAGAGTCCGAACGAAGAAGTTATGACCGATAAAAGTTAGCAGTCAACCCTAGTCAAAGTCAATGATGATGTCATCATTTGCACATATGATGCCAATAATCCGTACTAGGGTGATGTTAGCATAATGATGTGGCAACACCAAGACCTGCCACGTGTCATGCATTTTTAGCATTTTTTGCTACCAATTGGACCAGTAAAAAAGTGCCACGTGGTACCCCCAAGAAGCACTATGTGGCACCACCCGAGGCTGCCACATGGCCCACTCACAGCTGGACATGTGGCAGTCAGTGATGTGACATGAGAATGATTGGATGTGTATGTGGACCAATGATTGGATGCCACATGGCACCATCATAGGATGCCATGTGGCACCACCAGAGGATGCCATGTGGCATCTCAAAATGTGCACGTGCTCCCCCCTCCATGGGCTGGTAGGTAGGATCCCACATATCTCGGGCTAATTGTGATTAAGGGGAATAAACTAAGATTATGGTTTAACGACAGCTTGATTAAGGAGTAATTATGTATTATGGGTGGATTAAATGGTGATTAAGTGGATTACGAATGGTTAGTAGTTAAAACAAGTTAACCATATAATATAATATATGGCATAAAATATATACCATATATTATAGATGGTAGCAAATCCAACCCGTCCACCATTTTAAAAGGGGAGTGCGCTGGATTGGCCCTTGGATTCCCTCAAACTTAGCTAATACTCCTAACCAATCTTCCAAACGGGCGGAGTTTTAAACTCTGCCCCAAACCTATTATTAAAACGCCTCTTTTTCTAGTGATCGAAGAGGATCCATGCACTAGGAGGTTGTACAGAGGCACAAATTTCTATGCATAAGAGTATTTATTAAAATTTTTATTTTTGGAGGGGAACCTTAGCTTCCAGATGATTTCCACCACTAAATTGGTTGTCCCTCCAAACCTTCCTCGACAAGGGATCTATATCCTAATTTGGGCACATAAGTTCCTATAGGATTGAGATACCATACCAGTTGGTCATCTTCTTTCCCTATTTTGACATTGCTATCTTTCAAATAATTTATGTATTATTTCCATGCTTCCACCATTTCTTCTCCCAAACCTGTCTTCTCCTAGGTGAGCCATTTTTGTTTCCAATTTGTAGATCTCTACCATTTTACAATATATATTAGTGAAAATATCCTTTTGTTTCATAAATATTGTATCACCCAAGGGGGTAATCTGTGGATACCTTTAATTGATATCCAGGGATCAAGTCCAATTTGGACTTTATCTCTCCTACACACTTTCCAGATCAATGAGTGACCAACAAAATGGAAACCTGAGTTCACATTCCCAGATAGTTGATGCATTATGCACTTGTTTTACTGGGGCTGAGAGGCTAGGAAAGAGGGGCTAAGCTTGAGGTATTAACCCAAAGGAATACTATAATGTATTTCCTAAAAATACTAAATTTGGGTAATAAACCCAATCATCCTAAGTTCCTTTGGGGAGAGGAACAAACTCCAAGTGGAGAGGAACGAGCTCTTGGAGAGCCAAGTGTCACCCAGGATGCATGCATATTTATGTGGGAACTTCCACCATTGTGGGGGTTCTATCTCACCATTATGGCTCTCTCACAATCCTGCAGTCTGACCATACTCACCATTCTCACTCTGAGCATTCTAATTGATCTCATCATTCTGACCATTCTGGCCATCTTTCCTCACGAGTTCATTCTCAATATTCTTTCCATCCCTTGCGCATTTCATGCATGCACTGAAAAAGCATGCAGCCAGAGCCATTTTTTCCATTGTTGAACTTCTGTAATTTCTAATCCATCCCCTTGCCTTACCTGATTTTGTTGTTGTGGTTTGAAGAGGTGGGTTTTCAGGACCATGGTTGAAGAAGTAGGTTGTCAGGAATGTGAGCAACTCTCTTCAAGTGTGAGAATTTGTTGGGGAAGTGATTTCTCCTGGAGGGAGTCCAACAACAACTACAGAGCTATGAGAATGATCCGGCCTGTTGTTGAAGCCCTAGAAGGGAACTGGAGCAACCGATGGACTCTGGAATAGTGAAGGTGCATATTCCTAGGGTGGGACATGCATGTGAGGAATGAGAGTCTGTGAGCAGTGGGCATAAGTAGGCTCCTTGGAGAGAATCCTTCCTGTTGCATTGTGTAGTTTCCCGTAGCCTCAGCCTAGCCTAGGATTTCCTTTGCCTTGGGTGGAGTTTAGTCCCATCTCGGGGGTGACCCGCTGCTGATAGCTTGGAGCAATGTGTTATAAGGATGGGAGGTTTGTGAAAGGTCTGCACGTAGTAGGTGTACTTCTAATAAAAAGATAAATACCAATTCTATGCTAATTTTACATTCTATATTTAAATGATGTGTTTAGGTATAGGTCTGAATGTTATCATAATTTCCTATATATATTGTAGGTATGTGTTATTGTCACTTCCACATGAATATGTGTATGAAAAAAATGTATATCGCTATTTAAAATTGCATTAGATATATGTATATGTATATCAGAGCATGATAGATAGTTTCCAGTAGCATGATCTGGCTTGGGTGGTTGGGTATGTTACAATCTAGTTTTTAGAAAAAATGGTTTTGAGTAATGTGGCATTTTCCTTGGAAAGTGTGGTTGGGGGGGTGCTACAGAAGTAGTTGTACTACTTGTACTTGGCCCATGGAAGGATGTCATGAACCTATTGGTGGAGGTGTTGGATCCATTCAACAAAGTTGGTTGCATGATCTTCCTTGGTATGAGTGTGGGAGTACTTTGTGGGTGAAGATGCAACAATAAGATCTATATGAATGGGGGCTAATGGTTGGAACCCCAAGCACACTTGAAAAGGGCCATGGCCAATATAGCTATGTTGAACATATGAAAGACTCTTATTCTCTGGAAGGGAGAATCTATAAATTGGACCATTGGGTAAGGGAGAACAAGGCACCAAGTCAATGGAATGAGGGAAGTGGTGGTGTAGAGGCACCTCCATAGCTGAAGCATAAATATCTTTGTGCTCCTCTACAATATTGTCAACCTGCTTCTACTGGATAGAAAGGTCTTGGGTCAAGGCTATAGTATTTGTAGTGACCTTTTGTTCACCTTCTGACTACATCGTGAAGAGGGAAAATTTGTGTTTTGAGATATTGCTTTGTGGCACTATTTTTCCAATATCAATGAAGTGGCAGTATTGAGAGCTATCTCTAGTACCATGTAGAGCTAACTTCCCATAGTAACAATGACATTGTGAGGCCGAGACTCATATATAGCATGATGTTTCCAATATATCGTTGTCCTAAAATAACATCAAATACTTCAAGTGGGGAAACATCACACAATACCACATCCTTGAAGGGCTTGATGCCATACGATAGGCGACATTGTTGTTTGACGTTGATGTCTCATCCTCGACACAACCATCTGACGGTGTATGGTTTGGGGTGTGGCATAATTGTTAGCTTCAATATCTTGAAAACCTTAGCTAATATTAGGTTATTTTGAGTCCCTCTATAAACAATGAAATGTAGTGGGGTCCCCTTTAACCACATCTATGAGTGGAAGAGTCTCTCACCCTCCTCAAGCTCCTCTGGTTCTTCTGGTTGTATTTTTTTGGGCGCGATGGTAGCAGTGGGTTATGCATCGATGATTTGTTTCCCTTTATTGTGCTCTGAATCATAGTCCAAGTCAGGTTCTTATTTTTTTTCTTTGAGCTCGACCACCAATGACTGTTTTGAGTGATGTTAATCGATGTTGTGCCAGAGGATTTTGTGGAACTCACACCACTTTTCGGTGTCTTTCTTATACTTCCCATTTCCCTTCTTATCCAGTTGCTTGGACTAAATTTCTTGATAATGAATCTCATTTATTTGTCCTTCATTCTGTGAATTAGAGTTTCCTTTTCCATGCTTCTATTGTGGCATATTTTCAAACTCAAATTCCTACTTACTCCACTGTTTGAATTTCTTCTCAATTTTGACTACACATCGATAAGTAACTCCCATTGAGGATATGTCCAAGAAATCCATCTCTGTTTAAATGTACCTGTGCATACCATCGTGGTACTTCAAAACTAAGTGCTACTTAGAGTCTTTGATACCTACCTTTGAGCACAAGGTATGAAATATTTTAGTTTACTCCTACACCATATGGTCTCTTTTTTAATGCAGAGTCATCCATCTCATGTATTTATTATCACATTTTTCGATATGGTATAACTCGTCCTTGAGAAAATATATAAAGGCCACCCAAGTGGGTTATCTCCCGAATGGCGTAGATTCATCCATAGTGTACCTATCCTAGTATCCTTCCCACCAATATTTGATATAGGGAAGGGATTTAAGGAGTGCAAAGGTGATATTTTTGTTCTCAATTTTTTTTTGGACAGAGTAATAACCTTGTAGAAGATTCAACCATTTTTCTAGAGCATATGCATCTATCTAGATTTCAAATAAGGTGATATCATTGTACCTTGAAGGGTGCCACACCTTTGAAATGGCTTCTTATTGAATATGCCTTGACCTCCATCGATAGACGTCGAAGGATATGAGATAACTTTTCCATCATCTCGTTCCTCTGTCGCATGAGGTATTCCTAGAGAAACATCTTGAAATGATCTCCTTATATGTCATCTCTCTTTTCTTCTACCATGGGAGTTTGGTTGGGATGGAAAGAGTATTTTTCATCAAGCGAAACTAGTTCGAGACCCAACTCTCTATACCTTGACCTCATTGGGGACATGCTCTAAGAAACAAAAAGAAGTAGTCTGCTTTGATGCCACTGGTACAGATTATGATGAGAATGAAATGAGACACAAAGAAAAATATAGAAGAAACACAAAAATACAATGAAACCCAACTTCTATTAATTAATAAAATAACAAAACACTATAGAACACAAACTTGTCTAGAATGGGGTAGCTTATCTCTGACGAGAAAAAGATGTTGGCTATGCTTCATTTGCAACAAGATTTACATCACACTCCATTGCATCCTTAAAGAACCTCCTTCACCTTAATTATGTATGAGAGTGAGAGGAGAATAATTCCCATGATGCATGTGGGATAAACCAGTCTAAGTTTACAAAATGCCACAGGCATGTAGAACACTAGGACTTCCCAAGAGGTCACCCATCCTAGTACTACTATATCCTGAGCACTTAACTATGGAGTTATAATGGGATTTGGTGCATTAACACTATTTTGTAGGCATGTACATAGTACCACTAGGAAACATTTAATTGATGTCTATAATTAACAAATGGATATGACATTACATTACATTCCCCATCAAAAGGGTGAATATCATGGTTTATCAAAACCACGGGCTCAAAAACATTGATTCTGGGGAAAAGATGGATGGCCACCGAGATCCACTTGGATCAATTTGAGAGCCTTATTACTTCAACGATTGTGGCTTAGGAGTCTTCTTTGAAAAGAGTGGATAAATATGTTTTACTCCTTCATCTACTACATATTTAAAATTTGTATCCCACATATTGTTTCCTTGTCAATCTTCTATAAAAAGTTTGTATTTTTTTCTATTATTTGCATAACGATGATTTTTTTTGGAGTTTTCAGAAATTACTTGTAACCATACGACCCTGCTCTTTAGCCTCCATTCCTTCTCTTTCTATAGAAATATATTCCTCTTTTTTCTTCTAGTTTACTTGCATCTTTTGAGCCTCAGTCAAGAATCCAAATCCTTCACTATTACATAGTGTCTCCAGACCTTCTTCGACTTGTTTTAGAAGCCTTTCATCTTTTTGTTTTTTGTCCTTAACACATAGGGATGCTATCTTCTTCACTTCTTTCATAGTTTGTTGAAATTTTAGGGAGGCAAATTGTCTTAGGTCAACATCATAAGGCTTCAAAAATCCTTAATATGTTTTACAAAATATTCCTCCTTTAACCATTCTAGATTCAACTTAAATGTGCTAGAGGTTTTTCCTAGGATGGGGCCACTTCTAACAAAATAAGGTTATAGTTTGAGTCCCCTTACAAGGCTACCCACTATCTCACACAAATAAATTCATCCAATAATCCTTCAGATATTAGAAAATGGTTAGGAATCTCTGCTATTATGTCTACACTCGTTCTCTTGTTTCTCAAGGTTGGAGTTAGTTTTGTTGGTTCAATATCCAATAGGCCCCTAGCTTCCAAATTTCTTATAAAATTACCTGAGAGACAATCCATGTGGGCAGTGGGTCCCTAGATTTTTTAATCTCCTAATGTGAATTTTAGGTCTCCTCCTAACACCGTAAGGTTTCTATGGATACACTTTGAATATAAAAACATTTGTTTCAATATTTCACTTTATCTGAGTAAGTACCATAAATGCTTAGGATAGAGATTTATTTCCCCATATCCAATGAAAATGTGTCTACCCCTATCCCTTTTTGAAAGGAACAAGAGTTAGATAGGGTAAAATAACTCATATTCCATCCTATAATATTACCACTAGATCTCCAAATTATAATCAATGTAATTGAACTCCCATCCAATCATAAATTTTTAGAGTTCCAGAATAACCTTTTCCCCATCTGTCATTGTTTCTTGAAGGAGTTAATAGAGGTTTTAATGTCTCTATAATACTCCTCCCCATATCCAATGTTTTTGAGGGATTGGCCAACCCTCTACATTTGTGGCTTAAAAATATCATTTAAGCTCCTCACAAGGGGAATATTCTCTAACATCCCCAATTAGAGATAGTTGTTTCCCATCAAACCCATGAAGATGCTTGCTTTTGTGCCATGGGCATATTTCTTCCTCTTTTGTTTGGATTCTAGTTTTTCCCATATAAGAACCATAATCCCCCTACCACCATACATGGGAAATAAAAGACTCCTTTCATTCTAGTTCAAAGTTTATATTTGGAGGATTCCAGATGAAAAGAATCCCGGGAGGTCTCCCCTACCTCAGAATCCAAGTTAGGGTTTTAAGAAGTCCCTCCCTGGGCTGCTTCTTCTAATCAAGCCTTATCTATCACCCGTACATGGATTAGGTTTGGTTACATGATATTTTTTATGCCTGAACAGATAGACATAAATTAAATGATGGAATCCAAACCTTTTGTTTCTACCTCTAACCCCTTGGTGCCAAAAACTAAAATTTTCAAAGATTTCTTTTATAAGGGGAATGCAATTGAGAGGAATTTCCCATGAGAGTATTTTTGTCCCTATTGTCATTGGAATCATTCATATTCTATTTATTTTGAATGCTTGAGATCGAGGGTTTCTTAGTTGGTTCCAACGGCTTCTTCAAGGTACCTTTTGTTTGCCGCTTTTCCTTAATAAATTTTGTCCTTCTAATTGCTCGAGGGGATTCTGTCAATTGAACCCCTAGAACTTGTGATTTCTTTTGCTAAGCCCACACCTTATTCTGATTAGTGTAATTTTATTCCATTGCGATGTGTCCATAGCTATGAAATTTCCCCCATTTGAAGGGTATGCCTTCATAATCAAAATTTATCTGAAAAGAATCATCACCTTTTTTTAAAACCAATTCCTTTTCAAATCCTTTACTATTTTGAAGACCCATTAGTATTATTTCCATCCCAAAATACTTGGTACCAGTGGTAGCCTAGGTATTTGGACCCATACTGGTAAAATTTTCACTCCAATCATTTTGGCATGAAATTCGACATGCCACTTATTTAGTAAAATATTTTGGGAGCCCCACTTCCATCTACTATGAAGAACCTTGTTTACTTCTTCCATTGTCTTAACAACCCATACCAGAAACCCCTTAGCCAGGGTAAATACGATGGGTGTTTATCCTACCATAGGTTTGAATTTTAATCTTGTTCAATCCTTTAAGCATTAATAAGATATATTTTTACCACAAAACCTTCCTACAATTGCGTTCTCTTCCATTTACAACACATTGTTTAATCTTGTTTTTGAACCCAAATTCAAAGTCACTAGCTTTGGAGTTTTTTTTAATGAATTTCCTTTTTTTTAGGATTTATCTCTACTTCCAGTGACAATTTATCATGGCTCCTTCCTTGCATCTTGGATGAGCAGTTCATTTGGTTAAAGTCTAGTTTTTTACCAATAAAAAACATCTCTCGTCATTCGATGGAAAGCCCGGAAGATTTGCAAATATGAAATTCAATATCCCCATAGTATATTTGTTGTGGGATAAAATCCCTATCTTCATCATAAATTCCCTTAATGATTTCATCATGATCATTTCATTTGTTTGCTACTAATGAGATTTGTCTTTTGTCGATGAGATAGCAGGTATTCCATTAAGGCCCTCGAGGTATGCTCCATCTCTCCCCTTCATACCCAACTTGGTTGAAAATCCCTTTGAATGTCACTCGTGGATAATCTTTGGACAAATCACCTTTCTAATGTGTCTTCCTCCAATGGGAGATGTTGGAATAGTGAGAAGGGGGTGGGGATGAATCATTATGATCACTATATACCACTTTTAACCACAATATATATTCTTTCACTTTATCAACAATGCTCAACAATTTATCATCGATGTATCATCTATGATTGCATTAAATATATATCATAAGCATGTAATTGTAAGCAAAATCACATCAAGAATGCAGTACACCAATATTTATGTGGAAACCCAAATCAGAGAAAACCAAGGAATGTTTTCTTATATATATCAAGAATTCATTCATAGGAAGCATCAACTTCCCAATTATCCATATGCAATTGGAAAGAGGCTAAAACCCCCTATTTACAGACTCCAACCTGAAGGAAGCTACAACTCCCTAAATTCTCTGGCTCCAACTAGAAGGAGGCTACAATAACCCGGGTTCTCTGGCTCCAACTGGAAGGAGGCTACAACCCCCTTTCCTTTCCTCATCTTTCCACCATGAAATATAAATGCAGAACAAATGTCACTACCACAATCAGTGCCATTTTCACTATCACTACCATTGTAACTGCCACTATCACTATCACTGTCACATCAACCTGTATCTGCTCATCAACCAACTAGAACCTGTACCATACCATGCATAAAACTTGTACAATGCATTAACCATGCATCAACCTATACCAAAAACTGTATATACATCAACCATGTACATCAACACTTGTACCATACCATGTGACGACCATGCACATAAACCATGTACATCAACTTGTACCATAACAATGTACCTCAACCCGTGACACAACCATTGCATCAACCATGCACCAAACCTCCACCAATATGCCAATATGACCAAGATGTGCCTTAAGCACTATGCCAACATCAAGTGTCCAACATGCACCTCAATCATGTGCTAAACCAAGAACCAAGATATACCTCAACAAGTATTATACCAACATCAACAAGACGTTCATTCAATCACATACCTCAAACCATGTGCCTCAAATATGTTCCAACCATATGTCTCAAATATGTATCAACATCACTGAGATATACCTCAACCAATACATCAAATATATGCCTCAACCAAGTATCATGTCAGTCATGATATGCCTCATAAATAAAGTAACAAAAAATCACCAAGAATCACCAAGATCACATAACATTTACCTCAGGTGTATGCCTCAAATAATATGCCAATTTATCAACAAACATACCAAACACATGCCTCAATTATGCTCCACAACTCAACCATGTACCATCCCCTAATCATCAAAACACATATAAAACACACCTCTTAACTCTGGAGTACCTACAACATCTGATCTCAGACCAACCTGGGAAATCCTCAGCTTTAGCGCCCTTGTACCAACATTCTTCTCAATTCTGCAAGTGCCTCGCTAGACATACACTAGATGACCCGCGAGGATGCCTCGCTTGACGGATATAGGAAAACATGTGATTTCCTCACTAGAAAAATATGGGATGACCCAAGAGGATGACCTAAATTAGGGTTTCCTCAATTTCTCCCACTCTCCTCTACAATCCTGAGAATCTCGCACTTCTCCCATTTCGCTACCTCAGAATTCTCCATCGCAAACTAGGAAAAAGATCACAATACTAGACCATAACATTCATAAGATATGTTGTCGCAAGAGTCGACTCTAGGCTGTAATAGAGCCAAGCCTTAGCACATTTTAAAATGAAAAATTTATTTATCGTTCAGAACTTGACTTGGGTTGCAGCAAGCCAAACCCTGGAAATTTAATTTTGAGTGCACTTCTGACCTAATACACTCAGAGACAGTTCTCTAAACACTGAAGGGCTCTTTACTCAGAAATATTCAATGATTACAGTAAGAAGGCCAGATTTCTTATTAGAAAAGGTGTTTAATCAGGTCT
>JASDQU011104750.1:31040-47170 GCA_032191745.1 Picea mariana
GAGGGGAAGTATCTCATGTCCTTCAAATATATTCAGGGTTTTGGAAATCCCTATTCCCCAAGCTATATTTAGTGGAAGATATTTTATCTTCTTTATATCATTGTTTATAACCCAAATCTCGAAAGATTATTGATCCAGGAGGATCTAAAAAGGAAAAAATTCAAAGTCCCCAAATCTTAGCAAAAATAGAGCCAAGTGGAAGTGCTCATCTCAAGATTTCCAACGACGTAAATGACACCTCAAACAAAGTCCGAACGAAGAAGTTATGACCGGTAAAAGTTAGCAGTCAACCCTAATCAAAGTCAATGATGATGTCATCATATGTACATATGACGCCAACAATTCGTACTAGGGTGATGTCAGCAGAATGATGTGGCAACACGAAGACCTGCCACATGTCATGCATTTTTATCATTTTTTGCTACCAATTGGACTAGTAAAAAAGTGCCACGTGGTACCCCCAAGAAGCACCATGTGGCACCACCCGAGGCTGCCACGTGGACTACTCACAGCTAGACATGTGGCAACCGGTGATGTGATGGGAGAATGATTGGATGTGTATATGGACCAATGATTGGATGCCACGTGGCACCATCATAGGATGCCATGTGGCACCACCAGAGGACACCATGTGGCATCTTAGAATGTGCCACGTGCTCCCCCCTCCACAGGCTGGTAGGTAGGATCCCACATATCTCGGGCTAATTGTGATTAAGGGGAATAAACTAAGATTATGGTTTAACGACAGTTTGATTAAGGAGTAATTATGGATTAAGGGTGGATTACATGGTGATTAAGTGGAGTACGAATGGTTAGTAGTTAAAACAAGTTAACCATATAATATAATATATGGCATAAAATATATACCATATATTATAGATGGTAACAAATCCAACGCGTCCACCATTTTAAAAGGGGAGTGCGCCGGATTGACCCTTGGATTCCTCCAAACTTATCTAATACTCCTAACCAATCCACCAAATGGGTGGAGTTGTAAACTCCGACCCAAACCTATTATTAAAACGCCTCTTTTTCTAGTGCTCAGAGAGGATCCATGCACCAGGAGGCCATCCAAAGGCACAAATTTCTATGTATAAGAGTATTTATTTCAAGTGGCAGTCACACTTTACGAGGTAGAGAGCACAACAAATCCCTGGAGGTGACTTTGTCCAATTGAGACGATTTGAAAATCGTTTTTACACTACTCCTTGCAATGAATCCATCGGTGATGTCCGTTTCCGCATCATAGTAGAGGATCTGAAGGCCATTTTTTAGGCTTGAGGTATAATGATGTATTTATGCCAATTTTATTGCTGAGAATAATATAAAGCCTCTCCACTTTGAAGTAGGGCCCAAAGATGTAGTCCTTGATGGACGAACTCCATTATCATGTCTTATGTTATCACACTCCTTCTCATATTTTATCCAGGATTATGTCCTCTTTATGTATGTTGTACATAATATTTTAAATTCATGCTCTTAATGTAATTCATGTGATGTCATGGAAGTAAATTTCCCGGATCATTTTGGTATCAAAGTGATATTCTTTGAATTGAATTGCAAGTGTGAATGCTTACTAGGGGAAAGTTCCAAGAAGGTGAAGGAAAACTAAATACTTTCAACCCAGAGATTGGACATGCAATTGGAGGATGAAGAACTTCGTGCAGAGAATGAGAAGGCTTTCCACATATCTTTCTACCAGATGTCAGGCATGGTGGGAAAAAAGTTTGCAGATTACGAGAAGAGAGTTGTAAAGAAGGAGAAGAAGAAGAAAGATAAAGAAGAGGATAATGCTTCAGTAAACCATGGAGTTGGAGGAGATCCTCCTGAGCCTCCATCACCATATTCAAGTTCATGATCTTCTTCCTCTTCCTCTCATTCTCATCATTCTCATCATTCTAGTTTTCATCCAAGTACTTCTAAAAAGCCATTTGCGAAACTAGATGTAAAATTTAATTTGCCCATGTATAATGGAGAAGCTATTGGAGATAAGCTTAGTAATTGGATCATGGAAATTGAAGTTTATTATTGTGTTCAATAGATTGAAGGCGAAGAGGTGAATATCCAGTTGGATTCTCTTCGACTAGAAGGAACAACCCTTGTTTGGTGGGAGAGAAAACTTCAGAAAGGTAGCAAGGATAATGGTAAACTCCTTTCTTCATGGTATGAGTTTATATATGCTTTGAAAAATCGATTTTATCCATTGGGTTATGTTCAAAAATCCATGATGGAATGGAAAAACCTAAGACAAGGTAAAGGTCAAAGTGTTCAAAGTTTTATAGAGGAATTTAGGAAACATGAACTTGCATTAAAGTTCCTTTAGATTCTCATGAAACTTTGATGAAGTATATTGGTGCACTCCACAATTACATTCAACATACATTGCTATTGTTTAACACCAAAAACTTAGATGAATTGTGTGTGGAAGAAACTCACCTTGAGAATAGGGGAAAGAATGTATAGGAATATCACAAGCAACCATAAAACCATTTCAAAAGGAAAGACAAAGGAAAGGATAAGAGGATGGCTACAACAAAGAAAGAGGGAGGAAAACCATCTTGTAATTATTGCTAGAAAGATGGGAACGATGATGAGCATTGTTGGAAGCTGCATCCACAGTTAATAACAAAGTGATTTGGTGGCCAAAGGAATCAAAAAATGGTTGCTACAGTGCAACAAGACCTTGGTTCTGACTCATGTGATGAGGAAAATATTGCAATAGTTGGGGTTACAAGGTAAAATTTCCTTGCATGCTAGTTCAAGTTTTGAAATTCCATCTCTTGAAAATGATGAAAGAAGAAGTGAATTATTCCACATAAGAGTAGTGACAAAACACAAAAAGGTGGAAACTCTGTTTGATCTGGGCTCACAAGTTAACTTGATATCTAAAGAGATTATAAAGAAATTGTGATTAACCACAACACCTCCTCAAAAACCTTACCCTCTTGGTTGGGTGCCCCATAATGAAAAACTTTAGGTTAATAGTTAGTGTAGATTGAAGTTTGCTATTCCTTCTAAGTTGGTAGATGAGGTTGTTTTGGATGTGGTTCCTTTGGATATCTGTGGTATTGTATTATTAAGTCCTTATCTTTATGACGAAAAGTCAATCTTCTTATAGAAAGAGAATAAACACCATCTCACAAAAGATGGAGTGGAGTATATTTTTAGAGCTCACAACATGGAAGCTAACCCATCACTTATCAGTGTAGGTCAAATGAAGAGAGATATACATACTTGTAAGAACCTTTTGATTACAATTGTAAAAACCAAAGATCCTGATAAGTCTAAGGCTCTCAATGTTTCTAATCCTTTTCATAACAATGGAATGCTTGAGATGAGATAATTCTTTTAGTGGGGATGTGGACATAAAAGAGCCTTCGACACTTTGGGTGAAAATATTAACCCCATACCAATACTAGCTCTACCTGACCTTCAACATCCATTCAAGGTTGCAACCAGTACTAGTGCAGATGCCATGAGAGAAATGATACTTTTTAGACCTCTTAGTTTTTAATCTATTGTTTTGAAGAATGTTCATGTTAGCTATGTTGGAAAATATGCTATTGACAAAGTCTTCAAAGATATATGTGAGAGGCTAATCCATGGCTTACAAGGGAAAATATTATAGTTGCAGGAAAAACCATTTTACCATTTGGGTAAACTTTGTATTTATACCATTGAGAAAATGCATGTGACTGGAGAAGCTTACACTTCTCTTGTATTTGGGCATTTTGGGGTAGAGAGGATTGTATTGTATTTAATGAGGTTATTTTTTCCTTGAATCAATGTAATTGTAATCATGAATGTAAAGGGGTGTGTGTTGTGCATTTTTAAGCCCACTAATAGAAAATTGGGATTGTACACACCACTCCCTGTTCGTTCTCATCCTTGGAAGAGTATCTCCTTAGATTTTGCGGGGGGGGGGTTTCATATGCCAACAAAGAGTCATGACTACTTTCATGTAGTAGTGGATAGGTTTAGTGGGACATGTGTCTTTATGATATGTAATGAGCATATCACTATCGGTCATGTTGCTCATATTTTCTTTCATCATGTATGGGTTCAATTTAGAGTGCCCATAGTCATTATATTGAGTCGAGACATTCGATTCCTTGGGAAGTTTACGTGGAGAATGATGGACACCAAGTTGAAGAGGGGGGCTACTTTCCATCCACAGACTAACGTTTAGACATAGGTTACAAGTAGAGAAATGGCTCAATTTCTTCGATGATACCACAACAAACATCCCAAGTTGTGGGATGATCAATTACAATGTATTCAACTTGCACTCTTCACCATCTTGGAGAGAATTGGCACCAATTCCTTTCGAGATATACCACCAAATATGAAAATAAACTCAATTGTAAACTTGAAACTTTATGAGTCTCCAATGATCATATATAAGCTGGAGAGTGTTTTAGTACTATCAGTGGACAAGTTTTCTCTTGAGTACTTGGACAAGTTAAAGGAAGATGTCATCATGGACAGAAGGATGAGGACTTCACGCATGGGTGATCTTCTAGTGGGTTTGAAGGGCACACATCCAAGTAAATCATGGTGGATCGAGAAAGAGAAAGTGTGGGTGAAATTACCTCATCTTCTTGGTGATTAATGAAGCTTTTAGAGGCCCAAAAGCTTCTTAGTGGGGAAGAATGATCCAGGAGGATCTAAAAGGGAAAAATTCAAAGTCCTAAAATCTAAAAAAAAACAACTCCAAGTCTAAGTTCCCATTGCAATCTTTCCAATGGAGAAAATGACACCTCAAATGGAGTCCAAACAAAGAATTTATGGCCGATCAAAGTTAGAAATCAACCCTAGTCAAAGTCAATAATGATGTCATCATTTGTACATATGACATCAGTAGTTCATACCAGGGTGACGTCAGGAGACTGACATGGTAGCACCAAGACCTGCCATGTGTCATGTATTTTTGGCATTTTTGGCTGCCAATTGGACCAGTAAAAAAGTGTCATGTGGCACCCCAAAGAAATGCCATGTGGCACCACCTGGGGCCGCCACGTGGCCCACTCACAACTCGACATGTAACAGTCAGTGACATGGTAAGATAATTATTGGGCATGTATGTGGACCAATGATTGGGTGCCATGTGGCACTAGAGGATGCCACGTGGCATCCCCAGAACACGCCATGTGCTCCCCCCTCTATGGGTTGGAAGGTACGATCCCATAGATCTGAGGATAATTGTGATTAAGGGGAATAAACTAAGATTATGGTTTAACGATAGTTTGATTAAGGCATAATTATGGATTATGGGTGGATTACATGGTGATTAAGTGGATTACAAATGTAGTTAAAACAAGTTAACCATATAATATAATATATGGCATAAAATATATACTATATATTATATATGGTAGCAAATCCAACCCGTCCACCATTTTAAAAGGGGAGCTTGTGGGTTTGACCCTGAGACTCCTCCAAACTTAGCCAATACTCCTAACCAGTCTGCCAAATGGTTGGAGTTGTAAACTGCACCCCAAACCTATTATTTAAATGCTTCTTTTGCCAGCGCTGAAAGAGGATCCACGCATCAGGAGGCCATACGAAGGGACGAAGTTATATGCAAAGGACTATTTATGGAAGGTGGTAGGCATGGTTTACGAGGTAGAGAGCAAAATAGAGGCCTGGAGGTGACTTTGTCCAATTGAGATGATTTGACGGTCATTTTTACACTAGTCCTCGCCAAGAATCCACCAGTGATGTATGTTTCTACATCAGAGCAATGAATCTGAAGGACATTTTTCAGGCTTGAGGTATAATGATGTATTTATGCCAATTTTATTGCTGAGAATAATATAAATCATCTCCACTTTGAAGCAAGGCCCGAAGATGTAGTCCTTATTGGATGAACTCCGTTATCATGTCTTGTGTTATCACACTTCTTCTCATATTTTCTCCATGATTGTCCTCTTTATGTATGTTGTACATAATCTTTTAAATTCGTTCTCTTAATGTAATTCATGTAATGTCATCGAAGGAAAGTTCCCAGATCAATTATTCAATATTTCCTTCTTCCCATGCATTCCTCAACCATGCCATGGACACAACTTCTTTCTATATCACTTTAGAGAAATGACAGGTCATAAGTGCATGATTAATTGTTTCCTCTATTTATTGGCATAAACTGCACCAAATTGGGCCAATGGAATTCTTCTTTTGTAGAATCTCCCATGTTGGAGCCTTGTTATTGAAGGGCAACCACATAAAAAAATTATTTTTGGAGGGGAACCTTAGCTTCCAGATGATTTCCACCACCAAATTGGTTGTCCCTCCAAGCCTTCCTCGACAAGGGATCTATATCCTAATTTGGGCACATAAGTTCCTATAGGATTGAGAGACCATACCAGTTGATCATCTTCTTTCCCTATTTTGACATTGCTATCTTTCAAATAATTTTTGTATTATTTCCATGCCTTTGCCATTTTTTCTCCCAAACCTATCTTCTCCTAGGTGAGCCATTTTTGTTTCCAATTTGTAGATCTCTACCATTTTACAATATATATTAGTGAAAAGATCCTTTTGTTTCATAAATATTGTATCACCCAAGGGGGTAATCTGTGGATACCTTTAATTGATATCTAGGGATCAAGCCCAATTTGGACTTTATCTCTCATACACACTTTCCAGATTAGCCAGTGACCAACAAAATGGAAACCTGAGTTCACATTTCCAGATAATTGATGCATTATGCACTTGTTTTACCAGGTTCCTAACTCATTCCTCAACTATGTCTATGTATAAATACTTTTCTCTAATTACCTAGATCCACAATCCTTCTCCTTGTCCTAGCCTCCATATAGTTTTTTCAACTAAGGCCTTAGAGAAGAGGATACTTTTTTTTATGCCCCATCCTCCACTTGCTTTTGGAGCTACCAATTTTTTTCCAGGAATCCAACACAATATCTTTCATTTTTTTATCCTCTGACTAGATGAATTCATACCACAATTTACAATTTTTCTCCAATATTCCTTTCAGAACCCAAGACAATGAAATATAGTATATTGGTATGGCTTCCAGTACTGTTTTAACAAGTACTAGAATGCACCCTCTTAATAGCCACCAATTGCACTAGTGGTTTATCTTTTTTTTCTACTTTGTCAACCAACCATTGCTAGTCAGCTTTTTTGTACAAATTTGGTTTCAGGTGGAGCCCCAAGTACTTTAGACCTTGATCCATATCAATCACTTGGTAAGGAGATAATTGGGAAAAATACCCTTCCTCATGATTTGGAATGTCCCACATGGATAATGTGGATTTGTATAGATTTATTATCATGCTAGTAGCTTCAAATAATAATTCCATAATATTTTTAAACTTCTTGACTATCCTTTTAAAACCTTCATAGAAAATCAGGATATTCTCCATGAACAAAAGATGTGTGATATTGCAAAAGGACCAATGCAGATCCCTTTGAGGATGCCATTTTTTATGCCTCTTTTAATAATATACTTATCCCTTCTACTATCAATAGGAATAGTAGATGAGAGAGGGTGAATCCTTGTTTGAGACCCCTACTAGGTCTAAAGAAAGGGGATGATGCCACATTGATTAGGACAAAAAATGATACATAGGTATTGCAACTCGTAACCCATATTACAAAGTTATGAAAAAAACCTAAGTGAATAAGGATCAATCTTAGGTAAAGATGTTTTACACTGTCATAGGCCTTGGAGAGGTCCACTTTGAGTACCATCGATCTTTGATTTATGGTCTTGATTGATTGTAGGATTTCCATTGTTATTCCCACTATCTCATGGATTTGTCAACCTTGTAGGAACCCAAATTTCTCACCCAAAATTTGTTTTGAAAGAACCTTTTTGAGTCTTCTTGCTACGACCTTTGAAATGATTTTCTAGATACAATTGCATAAGGATATTGGTCGACACTTTTCAAAGATAGTCCCATCATCCTCTTTTGGGATCAAAGCAATGAAGATAGTATTATAATCCTCAAGCATTTTTACTATGTTTCTAGTAGTCTCCACCACCCTTTTTAAGTCTCCTTCATTGAATTCATAGCATCATAGAAAGAATTCAACAAGTAGGCCAGCTAGAATTTTGTCTCTTTGGAAGATCTATAATTTTTGTAACAATTCATCTTTCCCAACTTCTTTCATCAGTTCCAAATTGTCTTCATTGTTTACAAGACTGGGAAAATAGTTTGTGATCCAAATTATGTGAGAACGAAATGAGATACAAAGGAAAATATAGCAGAAACACAAAAACACTGTGAAACCCAAGTTCTATTAATGAATAAAATAAAAAAACATTGTAGAACACAAACTTGGATAGAATGGGGTGGCTTATCTATGAAGAGAAAGAGATGTTGGCTACACTTCATTTGCAACAATCTTTACATCACACTCCATTGCATGTTTAAAGGACCTCCTTCACCTTAATTGTATATGAGAGAGTGAGAGGAGAATAATTCTCATGATGCATGTGGGATAAATTAGTCTAACTTTACAAAATTTCGTAGGCATGTAAAACACTAGGACTTCCCGAGAAGTCACCCATCGAAGTACTACTCTATCCTGAGCGCACTTAACTGCATAGTTCTAATGGGATCAAATACATTAATAATATGCTATAGGAATGTATATAAGACAACTAGGAAATCATTACATGATGTCTATAACTAACAAATGGAGACAAAATTACATTACATTCCCCATCAAAAGGGTGAATAGCATGGTTTATCAAAACCACGGGCTCGAAAATGTTGATTCAGGGGAAAAGGTGGATGGCCACTGAGATCCATTGATCCAGATTTAGGAGCGGAACGAAGTAATTAACAAACTGAATACAATAAACATAGAGATATGAATAAAAACATAGATATCTAGTGAACAATATCTTCTATTAAATAAATGAAATACGATTAAACTGTAAAATTGTAGAACTGAAACACTTGATCGAATTGTGGTAGCTATCTCTAAGAAGAGATGTGGCTACTATGCACATCCTTCTGAGTAGAATGATTATAATGAGGCTCCAGAGGAATTTTTTTTATTACTAATGAATGCAAAAACCCTAGACACCCCAAAACCTAACCCTAGGAGGTGAAATGCCAAAAGTCATGTGGGCGCCTATGGGTAAGTTGGCACCTCAACTTCCTGGAGTCGTAAATTTTTCATACGACCTCTGTGTTAGGCACGTGATATCTCATTGGAAAATTATTTTAGAGAGATACACATTATGCCATCAAAATCTAACTCCATCTACAATTTGACTGTGGCGAGCCAAAAAGACACTATTTAGCGCTCCAAAACGGCCCTCGAAGTACAGTAAGATGTGTTGACATGGAAACATACAAAATAATCTAGTTGTATTAGGTGAGATGCCACCAATATCCACATGGAATATTTGTAGGGATTCATACAGCCCCAGAAGTGTAGAACCCACAATTACAAGGAAGTACAGAAGAATGTGTTAAACTAAAAACTGACAAGAGGAGCCACTTGGAATAGGTGGGTGGCCACCAATATCCACCTAGATCAATCCTCCCCCCTTATGAAGAAATGGTATCCATTGCATTGAGTTCCCCCATAAGGTGAGGAAATTTCTGCTAGATTTGTCTCTGGGTGAGACACTTTCCTTGGTGTAGGATCTTCCCTGCCTTGACAACCCAATAAATATGGATCCTCTACTGACGAATTCCCTTGACCTATGTGTCCACTATATGATTAGTGGATTCATGTTACATGCAATCACGGTTGACATATGTTGGTGTCAGTTATTCTGCGATCTCTGAGGTGTCCAATAATGGTGGAAAATATGGCCGAAGGAGGTCCACATTGAACACTGGGTACAAGCCAATAAATGGTGGAGTGTTGAGCTCATAAGAATTGTTACCCACATCCTTGGTGATGGTGTAAGTCCCATAGAGAAGTAGGAAGATCTTCTGATGGGGCTCTGCAAGATGACCCTTTTGCAAGTGTAACTAGACCTTGTCTCTAACCTGAAACTGGTGTGGTACACTATGTTGATCATGACACTACTTGTACTTAGCATTGGAATTCTGTAAAATCTCCTGGACATGTTGACGGATGTGATGAATCCACTCAATGAATCCGATGGATTTGTCAGTCTCAGAATGAACATGCGAAGAGCCTCTCTATGTGGTTTTCATAGGTAGTGCAACATCAATGGGACCCAAGGGTTGGAATCCCAGTCCCACCTGAAATGGGCTATGGTCGATGTAGCTAGGGAGAGCCTTGTTGTAACTTTGTTGAGCATAGGGGAGACTCTCATCCCATGTACGTAGATGCTTAGATTTGTAAATGCGTAGGATGTGCACAATCATTTGATTGGCGACCTCTATTTGGCCATCTATTTGGGGGTGGAAAGCAGTGGATTTAGTGAGATTCGTATCCAACAGTGACCAGAGAATCAACCAAACCAAACAGTGTTGAGGAACCTACTGTCCTGGTTGGAGATGATGGTTTGTGGTATCAAAAAATGGACCCACACTCATTCGAAGAAGATCTTGGTCATATATGTCGCTGCGATGCTCTTCTTGCAAGCTGTGAGGATGGCCATCTTCGAAAACCAATCAACAACCACAAATACACAATCATTTCCTTGCTTGGTGGACATAAGGACAGACATGTAATCCATTGATATGGATTCCCAAGGCTTCGTGGTGGTAGGAAGAGGTGTGTATAAGCCTTGATTCTTGATGGATGGCTTGGAAATGGCACATGAAGTGCAAGATTTGATATACTTGTTGATGTCTTGTCGAATGTTTGGCCAATAAAAATTCTTCTGGAGAATGACCACAATTTTCTTCATGCCAAAATATACTACCATCCGACTGTAGTGGGATTCCCAAATCAACTTTGTACACTTGCTTGTAGGAACACAAAGATGGCCCAGATGGCATAACAACCCATATTGAATGTGAAAATTGGTGAGATTCACGCATGTACCCAAGAAATAATAGGTGTTTGTGAATTCCATATCTTGATGATAAAGTTGGGGCCATTCATATGCCTCATGTCCACAGGAATGGATCATAGTGGTGAGTGCAACTATGAGAGGTCGATTGAGGCAATCAACGACATGATTTGTTCTCCCTATCTTATACTTTATGTTGAGATGGAATTGTTGTAGGTAGGTGGACCACTTCTGATGGCGGCCGTTTTGCAAATTTCTCTATGTCTGTATGAACTGTAGAGGCTTGTGATCATTGTGGATGATCATCTCCTTTCCCAGAATGTAATGTTTCCATTAACGACAAGCTTGTACAATGGAACACATTTTCTTGTCATAGGTGGGGTATTTATAGATAGTATTTGAGAGTGTCTCACCATGGAATTCCACTGGATGACCGTGCTAAGTGAGAACTGCACCTACAACATAGTTAGATGCATCAGTCTGAATCTTGAACGATTGTTTCAAATTAGGAAAGGAGAGTACTGGAGATGAGAACAAGCAATGATTTAGATCATCAAGTTCTCGTTGTTGTTCCTTACCCCAGACTGAATTTTCCCTGCTACTGCCCTTGGTCATGTGGTCGAGGGCCCATGCAATATGGGAGAATCCCAACATGAAACATTGTTAGAAATTGACTAGTCCCAAGAAGCTCCGAAGGTTAGCTAGTGTGGTCAGGGATGGTCAGTCACAGATGAATTGGATCTTAGCAGGATCGACATGTACCCCATGCTCATCAACAATGCATCCCAAGTATTGGAATTTGTTTGTGCCAAAGGAAAATTTTTCCAAGTTGGCATGTATCTTGTGCTGCTGTAGAGTGCAAAAAACCTACTGAATATGCCACATGTGCTCCTCCCAAGTTCTGTTGAAGATAAGGATGTAATCCAAATATACCACCACAAAAGAGTTGGTGAAGGGTCTCAATACATCATCCTCAACCTTATGAAAGTGGTTGGTGCATTTTTTAGGCCAAAGGGCATGACCAACCATTCAAAGAGACCTTCTTTAGATTTGAAAGATGTCTTCGAGACATCAATTGGTTCGATGGGAACCTGGTGGTAGCCAGACTTCAGGTCAATCTTATTGAAGAATCCCCCCCCCTTGATTTGGTAAAGAAGGTCATCAATCCTAGGAATTGGGTACTAGTTTCTGACTATGATTTTGTTTAATGCTCTATAATCAATGCAGAGTCACCATGTCCTGTCCTTATTCTACACCAAAAAAATCGGGCTTTTGCAAGGGGAGGAGTTGCATTTGATGTGCCCATTTTGAAGAAGGTATTGGATCTGATGCTTTATTCATCATTTTCCATGAGTGAGCGATGATAGACCGGTCCATTAAGCAGAGGTGCACCATGGGTTAAATAAATTGGATGCTTGACTTGGAAGTGCATTGGTACCCCGATGGGTGAGGAGAAGATGTCTTTGTACTCTTCCATGATCCCGTCCACTTGCTTCTACTGCAAAGAGAGGATCTGTGTAGAGGCCACATATGTGGTAATGACCTTCTGCATACTGTGAACACAGATCACAAACAAGAAGAAATTCTTGGTCTATGAAATGAACTTACTTCATTTCTTAGCAGAGATTAAATAAATAGCGATAGATGACGCTACCTTTGGTATCATGTACAATTGTATACCCAAAGTAATAATAACACTGCGGGGTCTATAATCATACACAACATGATGCTTCCAAAAATATGGTTGTCCTAAAAGAACATCACAAACTTCAAGGGGAGAAATATCACACAATACCTCATCCTTGAAGGGCTTGATGACGTAGGGCAGATGTAACTGTTGGCTGACACAAAGATCTCTTCCTTGGCAAATCCATCCGATGGTGTAGGGTTACTGGTGTGGTATTGTCGACAGGTCCAACTAATTGAATACCTCTGCTGAGATCAGGTTTTTCTGACTGCCACTATCGACAATGAAATTAAGTGGAGCCCTCATTATCCACATCTTTGAGTGAAAGAGGCATTTCCCTTCCTCTAGTTCTTCTGGTTCTCTTGGCTAGAATTTTGTGGTAGCAACAATGGCACTAGGTTCATCATTGATAATCCACTTCCCTCCTTCTGGATTTGATTTGGAATACGAATCGAACTCTTACTCGGAATCCTTCAGCTTGACCACAAGTGACTGCTTGGAGCGACATTCTTTAGTGCTATGCCAAGGTATTTTATGGTATTCACACCATTTCCCTTCTTGTGTTGTGGCTTGGACTAGTTTCCCTGAGAGTGGCCATCTTTTCTCTATCCCTTGCTGTGTGGATTGGGGCCACCTTTTCCATGCTTCAACTGTGAGGAGTTTGCAGATCCAAACTCTCGCCTCTTCTACTTAATTTCTGCTTGATCTTGACAACATATCTATAAGCCGTACCCAATGAGGTGATGCACAAAAAATCCATTTCTTTTTGAATGTGTCTATGCAAACAACCGTGGTATTTTAGCACCAAATGTCTCTCATATTATTTGATACCCAACTTGGTGCGCAAAATATGGAAAATATTGGTGAAATATTGTACTGTCTGGTCCCTTTCTTGACGCAGGGTGGTCCATCTTGTGTACTGGTCCTCGTAGCTTCCAACAGTGTAGTAATGTTATTTAATGGCATCCCGGAAGGAATCCCATGTAGGGGAAACCACAAATATTGTAGATTCCTCTATGGTCCTTTTCTCAGATTAAGTGTCCGACCAGACCTTAACATGGGGGATGACCTTGAGGAGTGCAAAAGTAATCTTTTCCCTATCGAAAAAATTATGGACCGAAAAATACCCTTCGAGCAGATTCAACCATTTATCTACAACATCTACATCTATCACTCCTTCAAATAATAGAATATCAAAATTTACTTGTACCTTGAAGGGGGTTTCATGGCCACTTGATGAAGATGCTTCTCCCGTGGGAAGTTGTCGAAGGATCTCTGAAAAGTTGTCCATCATTTCATTTCTTTGTCATGAAAGGGATTCCTCGAGAAACATTTTAAAAGGATCTCCTGCTCCATAATCTTTATTTTCGTCTCCCATGGGTTTTTTTCAAGCTCGACATGACCGATCTTGCAACAGATCGATTGGTTTGAGTCCTAACTTCTTGTACCCAAATCTTGTCGGGGACATGCATGAATAAAAATAAATGGAGAAGACTGCTATGATACCACTGATCCATATTTAGGAGCGGAACGAAATGATTAACGGACTGAATACAATAAACATAGAGATATGAAAAACAACATAGATATCCAGTGAACAATATCTCCTATTGAATAAATGAAATAGGATGAAATTGTAAAACTGCATAACTGAAATACTTGCTCGAATGGTGGTAGATATCTCTAAGAAGAGATGTGAATGCTAAATGCATCCGTCTGAGAATAATGATTACAATGAGGCTCTAGAGGCATTTTTCATAGTACTCATGAATGTCAAAACCCTAGACATCCAAAAACCTAACCCTAGGAGGTGAAACACCAAAAGTCATGCGGGCCCCTATGGGTAAGTCGGTACCTCAACTTTCCGAGGTTGTAACTTTTGCATACGACCTCCGTTTTAGGCGTGTGATAGCCCATTGTAAATTTATTTTAGATAACTACACATTACATTGTCAAACTCTAAATATATATACAGTTTGAATGTGGCAAGACAAAAAAAACATTGTTTAGGGCTTGAAAACAACCCTGGAAGTACAACAAGATGTGTTGACATGAAAACTTACAAAATGAGCCAATTGGACTAGGTGAGAGGCCACCTGTATCCACCTGGAATATGTGTAGGGATTCATACAACCCCACAAGTGTAGAAACCACAATTACAAGGAAGTATAGAAGAACGTGATGAACTAAAAACTAACAAGAGGAGCTAGTTGGAATAAGTTGGTGGCCACCAATATCCACCTAGATCATCCACCTGGATCATTCCTCGCCCCTTAGGAAGAAATGGTCCCCATTGAATCAAGTTCCCTGATGATATGGGGAAACATTTACTGAATCCAAACCTTGGTGAGCCACTTTCCATGGTGAAGTTATAATACCCCAAGGCCGAGCCCCTATGAAATGTAATGATGTTTATAGGCTGGTGAGTCAAGTACTTATAAGTTTGTAGGCTTGTGTGTTTATTAGGCCGAAGAACCTAGATGTTAAGGCCAGTGGGCCTGATTTTGTATATGTAATTATGCAGATTATTAATAAAATATATTGCTTCATGTAGACCGACCATGAAGAAAGAGTTATGGGGAACTAATATCCACTAGGTAGGGAAAGGGATGGGTCTGAGAGGCTAGGAAAGAGGGGCTAAGCTTGAGGTATTAACCCAAGGGAATACTATAATGTATTTCATAAAAATACTAAAGTTGGGAAATAAACCCAATTATCCTAAGTTCCTTTGGGGAGAGGAACAAACTCCAAGTGGAGAGAAACGAGCTCCTGGAGAGCCAAGTGTCACCCATGATGCATGCATATTTATGTGGGAATTTCCACCGTTGAGGGGGTTCTCTCTCACCATTATGGTTCTGTCACGATCCTGCAGTCTGACCATACTCACCATTCTCACTCTGATCATTCTAATTGCTCTCATCATTCTGACCATCCTGGACATCTTTCCTCATGAGTTTATTCTCAATATTCTTTCCATCCCTTGTGCATTTCATGCATGCACTAAAAAAGCATGCAGCCAGAGCCATTTCTTCCATTGTTGAACCTTTGTAATTTCTGATCCGTGCCCTTGCCTTACCTAATTTTGTTGTTTTGGTTTGAAGAGGCGGGTTTTCAGGACCGTGGTTGAAGAAGCAGGTTGTCAGGAATGTGAGAAACTCTCTTCAGTTGTGAGAATTTGTTGGGGAAGTGATTTCTCCTGGAGGGAGTCCAACAACAACTATAGAGCTATGAGAATGAACTGTCTTGTTGCTGAAGCCCTAGAAGGGAAGTGGAGCAACCGATGGACTGTGGAATAGTGAAGGTGCATATTCCCAGGGTGAGACATGCATGTGGGGAATGAGAGTCTATGAGTAGTGGGCATAAGTAGGCTCCTTGGAGAGAATCCTTCCTGTTGCATTGTGCAGTTTCTCGTAGCCTCAGTCTAGCCTATGATTTTCTTTGCCTTGGGTGGAGTTTAGTCCCAGCTCGGGGGTGACCCGAGCTGGGACTAAACTCCACCCAAGGCAAAGAAAATCATAGGCT